>JAJJWX010001295.1:0-68247 GCA_023529315.1 Papaver bracteatum
TATAAGGGATTTAGGGGTTAGCACTGATCTAGCTGCTATACCTACGGTTGGTGATAATCTATGACTAATAAAAAGTGGAAAAGAACATAACTTTAATCATTGTTTTGCAGCGAAGAAGGATTCCTTGATCTATTCTCTCTTATTGAATTCAACTTACACTTTTAATTACTTTGTTTATTTCTTTACTTTTTAAAATCTTGAACCAATACCCCCCCCCCCTTTTTGTGACATTATAAGACAACTATAATCTCTTGCTCCTCGTGGGATCGATCTTGACTACCCTATATTACTTGTTAATTAGGTAGTAAAATATTAATTAATTTTTTGTGGTTACGACACACATACCATATTGTAATAAGATCTGGTTGTTGTATTGTTCTCCGTGTTTGGTTCTTCATTAATGGGTTTCGGCGTGGACAAATTGGCCTTTAACTGAAGCATAAACTGATGAAACTTCTGCTCAAATTCAGGAGATAAACAATTAGAAGTATAACTATCCCCCCATCCTTGTGATTGTTCACTTACATGTCCGTCATAAGATTGTTAACATGTATGAGAATATCCGTATGGTTCCATAGGATATTGATCATAGCCAAAAAATTGGTTTTGATTATACCCATGGGATGGTTGGTAGTTGTCATGAGATTGAAACCCATATTGATCACCACTATAATATGATGATTGGTCTTGTGCTCCGTACATGGTATGTCCATAAGGAAACATTACGAATCACAATAACAAAAGAAAAATATTTTTTTTTTAAATAAAATAAATTACCAAACACTTTCTTAAAAAAATAATATTACCTGACATTTTTTAAAGAATTTGAATTACACAGAGCTTTTGGTTGGTAACCTAGCAACAAGATGGGCCCCAACTCCTCTTTGAATAGCAACTCCTACTCTATAAAAAATAAAACTGCCTAAGCCACAACTGGCGTCATTGCTTAGCAAGCAATTTCGTAAGCATTTGAAAAATACAATAGTATCTTCCCCTAGCTCACCTAAGGTAGAAAAAGCTAAAACCCCTAAACCATAACCATGTGCAGTACATTTGTCTAAATACTTGGTCCATTTCCGAGAAACAGCCCCAGAAATAGCCTTCCCAGGAGCGAAGGAACGAACACCCTCACCAGTGAAAGGGGATACACCTGTGACATCCATACAAATATCTTGCCCGTTTCCCCAGTTAAGAACAAGAATATCAGCAGGCTTTAGATCCCTACCATCATCTGCTCGAAGGCCAATAGAAACCTCTTTGCGCGCAGGTACATTTGCTTTGTAACAAATGTCAAAAACAACATCCCGAACAACATCATGGCGAAACCTATAACCAATATCCTTAGAACAATGAAGCGCATGATCCCAAAAGATGTCCATAGGTTTGTTACAACTTGGGCAAGAACTATTCTCAGCGAACATAGGAATACCGAGTCGATAGCACAACACAGCCCTGAATTCTCTCGGCCCAAGACATTGGCTGAGCCCGCTAATAGGCACCGCCATAAGGTAGTCTTGCGCATGCTTAACACGATTACATTGCCATAATATAGAATCTCGTTCAGACATAAAAAATTGGTCGGGGATTTGCTGCTTAACTGCATCAAAATAAACTACTGCCAGGGAATGCATGGAAGGGGGGGCAGAATAATCGACACAGTAAGTAGACGGAAATCCACATACCTGGGTAAAGGTCTGAAGAGCCAAATGATAGGCAAAACCTTTGTCCGTTGAGAATAAGTCACCAAGGATTGTTTTCTGCACTGAAGTAGTCTGGCTCTGAGAACCAAATTATTATTATTATTATTTTTATTTATATATAAAATAAAAACAAGCTAAAAAAATAACAAATCAATTAGCAACCGCTCCCCGGCAACGGCGCCAAAATTTGGTGCGCGTCGTTTATGCAACAAATTAATTACAAATAGTTCCCACTAATTAACTGGTAATATAGCGGTAGTAAGAGATCGTTCCAACAGAGAGTTGTGTAATTGATAGGTTATTTAGTTCAGCAAGATAAAATAAATAACAAAATAGGGGTTTGGTTTGATGAAAGTAAATTAAAAAGATAATAAGAAAACAAAGATGATCAAGGAATCATTCGCCTCCACTTAAAACAAACTTAATAAAAGTACTTATTTACCTCGTGTAGAATTTCTATTATCACCAACCGTAGAATAGCAATAAGCTCTGCTATCCCCGGAATTCCTGTTGCCACTCGATACGGAAGCACTCGACTACCAGATTCTATCCATCTGAGCCACCATAAATAAGCTCTCAAGGTGTAACCCAAATGAATGCATTATGTTTTGTGAATTAGGTTGATCCTAGCATCAGACGCATAAGCTCGGTCTGCTTACTAGTGTCATCTCTATACAAAATTGCTTAACATAATCCCACTGTCATCTCTTGCGATGTACTACTTGTGTATGGAATTGAGTGATTATTACACGTATCACCAACCCCAATACTAATAGAAGAATTACTATCAGCTTAATTCAAATGGCCAATTGAATAACCCAATAGTAATCTTAGACACTAAAAACAATAGAGACAATCGATAAGAAAAATCAACTTAAAATAAACTCGTAAAAATAATTAAAGTTCCATTATTCAGGACCTTGAAATCATCCCCAATCAGTAAATTTAGCTACACATAGATTTACTAAAACCCATGAAAAATATATGAAATAATAATTAAAAGAAGAAAACTTGGTTTCCCCCCTAAAGGGGTAAACCCTCAAATAGAATATAAAACCTCTCCTCTCTCTTCTTTTCTGTTTCTCGTTCCCGTTGTATATAATTCGGTCCCTCCAGTTCTCTATTTATATAAGAGGATATCACCAACTCTTTCATATTTTTCCACTCACGCGTATTTGATTGGTACGGCGCCGAATTTCTTCTTTTCCTCTGTCCTTCTTTGACGCATGCGTCTTCTTTCTTTTCGGCGCCTTCTTTCTTTTCTTCTGTCCTTTTTTCTTCTTCAAAATCATCCGCATGTTATAAATGTTTGACAATGTGCATACAGTTTATTACTATTTGACACTATTGTCACTGTTTGACAATGTTGGCACTATTTGAAGCTGTTGGCGTTATTTGACACTGTTGATTTGTCCTTTTTCTTCCTTTCTTCTTTTTGTTGCGTGAAATTTTGATTGGTACTGCGCTGAAATCAGCCGACCGCTTTCTTTTCTGCGCGTGAAAATGGAAGTTGTCCTTTTTTATGCGAAATTGTTCTTCGTCCTTTTTATTTTCACGCGCCACTTGAATGATCTCATTAGACGGGTCCCTCCTTTCTTTTCTCGCTCCCTTATCAAATGCACGACACATTGGTCAAAAATCCTGCACTAGATTATTCTTTTTCTCCACTTGTAGCTAGCTTCTTTTATTGCACAGTTAAGCACAAATTCACTTCTTTTTGGATAATTCCCCTAATAAAACACAAATAAGAGAAAACAAGCGTAACAAACAATAATTTGCAAGAAAACCAACAAATACTAGCAAGGAATTGACAACAAATATATGTGAAATATGCACTTATCATAGAGCGAGCATTAACAACAACAAACCAATCCCCGGCAGTTGTAATCAGTAGTAAGGCAAGCCAGGAGAACTCAAGGTAGGTGCACTTTTCCATTCTGCGCATGTGGCCACTCAACAATACCATCGATCTTCTCAAGAATGTGTAATAAGGTTCTGACTCCAGGAGAATGAGTATCTAACCTCTCTAGTAGATTTCAAAATTTACCAAACTCCATTGCACTCTTGGGATGGATGGATAAAATATATGCTCGGAAATGATCATGTCATGGCTAATCTTGGGGATTGTGGTTGCGTTGTTGGTCCATCATTGACTTTATATTATTTGGTGCCTGGACTTTCTGATTGCAATGATGATATGATGTGGATGCTTGCATGGTCGGAATCTTCTGAAGTTATTGGGTGAAGTAGACGAGCTGAGAGCGTTCCGTTGCTGATGTGCTGTTATCAAATCTTCAGGGACTTCATTCCAAGCGACATCCATGGAACCATCTTCTGAATCTTTGATTATTGTATAGAATGGGATGCGATAAGCAGTCCCCAGTTACACTTATGTCTGGTCATAGATCTGATGACGTGGCCGGATCTGTGAATATCTCGGCGGTATGCTTTTGGAGTCTTTGATGCACATGTATGGTTTCATGTTGAGAAGTTCCACCGGCTCTAAAGCTTCGACAGTGATGATGTTGACATCATAAATAACCTGGTTGAGGGGGGGGGGGGGGGGGTGGTGAAGGCATCCCATGCTGGAAATCCCTATGTGTAATTATCTTGAGCCTTTTTTTTTGTGGGAGGTGTACTCCTACTGCTTTCGCTGGTAAGGTGGTGACTATGTGTAAACTTCTAAACCTGAAGGAAGCTTCAGTCCCCAAGTGTAGCGTACTTCGGTTGTATCACCTTGAATCCACGCCTCTGGGATTTGATACAAGCTTGATGTACTCTCCTGGATGCTATGCTGAGATGCTTGGAACATTTCATGGAGGAAATATTCCGAATAATGAAGATATAGAAGTGAGAGAGTTATGTTGTTAATCGTGGCTCCCTATGTCTCTTCAAGAAAAATGCTTCTGCCACGTCTCTGGGGTTATCTCATGAATGCTTTATTTTTGTTGGGTATGGACCGCAATAAGCAATCCCCAGTCGCAATTTTCTTTGGTTATTGAAGTTGTTTCCTCTGAGTAGGATTTGGATCCATCATGCGCCTCGTAAAGTGTTGCAGATGCCTTCTAGGCAGAGAGGCGATGATATCCTTAGGTTGTCGTTCACTCGGACTTGATGAGATTGATTTTAAGAATTAATAAAAGAAAAGAAAAGAAAAATATATACAAATATTGTCACAGGATGAAGAGATGACTGGGGCTCGGGATTCCACCAATTCTCACATTCATGCGGTTCAACTATTAATTCTGTACAATTAAAGCTCATCAAATTACAAACATCGACTCTAAATCTTTGCCAAGGTAGATTTTATAATGAATTATATGTAAATCACAAGCATGACACATCTAAAGTACCTAAGACTAAGCATGCGACATCTAACGAAATCACAAATAATCAAGACAAATCATAAATCGGTTATAATAGTGCAAACAGTCATAAAGGAATTAAAAAGAATTACCACATGGGTGAAAAACAACTTCCTCTGTCGTCCCAGTGATGGGGCTTAGCTTCTCATAATGTAAACACACTCAAAAAGATAACTCATAGCTCAAATGGTGTTTTATTGGAGAAATAGTAGAAAACAGAGATTTGCAATGGTACAATGGTGTTGCAAAATGAACTGTTACAAAGAACGATAGATTTAAAGTGCCACTGTCACTGTAGAAAATACAATGCCTCAGTCTTTGTCATTGTCACTGTTGATGAACGACTGTTCTTTGGAGTCTTATGTTCTTCGTTTTAGGGTTCTTGAGAACGACACTTCTAAAGTGTCGTCTACAACTCTCTTCTTCCTCTTCTCCGCTGATACTACAGAATCGCTCTGCAGCAATTTTTGTTGCTCTAAAACTACCCCTAACTCCTCATAACCCTTCTCTGAGTCCACAAAACCCTATATATACTCTACAGAACCTCCAAATATCACATTAAACTCCCAAATATTCTCTCATAACTCGGTTTATTCTATTCTTACTTTCACGGGAATAATTTCCTTTTACAGCTCCAATACGCGTCTTCATGTACTCCGTGCACTCCCAAACCCATCATACACACTCCATAAGAGTTTTAGCACGCTGAAAACACACACAGACCTTCTCAAAATATCTATGAAGTTTTCCGAGAATGTGCCTGCACTGTTTAGTCGAGATTACATGAAATCTTACCCTCTGATAGAATTCAAAGCACTTACCAATCCTGTTGTGATGTAACAGGCTGATATACATCCAAATTAAGAGAAAAATCCACTGGATTCTCTCCGAATCAATGTCAGAAGAAATCGCAGGTGACTTGGTTAACTCTCCCTGTTTCACTTCGAACGGAATATCCAGCCAAATCTACCCAATTCTAAAGCCCATACCATTCTTTTTTCGTCGAAACAGTCCTTCCCAATGAAATCCATCCCTTTAGTCTCCCTAAAACTCCTCCAAAATCCGAACCCTAGTTCTGCAGTTTTAACTTCCAGTTTCCCGCCAATTTTTAGAATTTGAAAGTTGAAGATGAAGTGCCATGAATTTGTTCTACGGGTGCCTTTAACAGATGGGGTGCTCTGGGGTGCGAATAACAGGTTAGTGCCCCTTAGTACATGAGGTGCCCCTTATCCGAAAAGGGGGTCCGTTTAGCAAATATCCTCCGGGGGTCCAAAAAGCACGTTTTGAGCAACTTTTGTCACACAAGTGTATTTCTCCAAAAACACCTACACAAACATAAAAACACCAAAATAAGTACAAAAATCAAGCACTAACAATAGAGACATTGAGGAAAATTCAGACACAAAAATGTGTCTATCAAATACCCCCAAACTTATTATTTGCTAGTCCTCGAGCAAATCTAATCTAGAAAATAAAATTCTAACTCACTATGTGGCCCCAGTGACCGAGTTAATCTCGGGAGGGTCTACCAGAGGTGTACCCACAAAACCTTAACTTCTAATTGGTCACCAGTATCCAAAGAGCTATGAGGACATACAAATTCTCAACCTATCTCCAAGTGACTAGAATGCCAAAGAAATTAAAGGTGCTAGCTCTAAAGCTGACTGAAGAAAAGGGGAGCCACATCCGCAACACTGCTAGATAAAGAGATATCCGCTACACAGCTAGATAAACATTGTAAGATGCGTCCGCTGATTTACAGCTGGATAAGATTAGGAGAGAGAAAAATGAGAGGGACATCTGCTACACAGCTGGACTAATTACGTGTGATGAGTTAAACCAGTTCTTGAAATATCTTGTGCCTGATTGAAAGCGGATTAACAAAGCAACCAAATGTATCTTTCTTCGACTCTCTCATAGAGATCAGTAGAAACAACGTCTTCTTCGGTCTTCAACTGTTGATGATAAATTCTTGAACCTCGTAGAACCTTGACAATTAACTCTTCTATTCGATTTCTTGCTTGACATAAAAATTTCTACTTCCATGTGGCCTTATCGAACAAAAAAGAACGTAATGATGATTTTTTTTATTTTTTTATTTTTTATTTTTTGAAATAGAATATAACAAGAAAAAATTTACATGGCCATCACAGAAGGACTTTAACACTTGGATCTTCGCAACTTGTAATGTCTTAGTATCATGAACTTCAACAACTTATATCCCTTTTTTCGTGCTCTTATAACTTCTTGTAACTAAGTATTTAACTTTGATTTTTGAATTATTCTTTTCTATTGTTGCTTCTAAACCTTACACGTCTTCAACTTTCTTCATAGATTTTGATATCGCTCCGCTAGTTGATGATGATAAGTTTCTACTGAGAGAGAGTCATAATCCAGTAACTAAGACTACATTGTGAGGTTGCTTTGTCTTTCTGTCATTTCCTGACCTACTTGCCTTTCCATCATGGATGGTTAGGTCCATCACGGTTACCCTCTAAAAGGAACAAGTTCTCTCCTGAATTTCAAGGATCTCAATGTCTTTTTCTCTAATGATATTATAGGGGTTATCTTGTATCCTTATAGACTCCTTGATGAGTGCATTTAGCTTCGGCTTTATGATTGCATCTAAATAAGATGATATATGCTAACTCTTGGTCGTGAAATGTCTTCGACTTTGGGTCGTAGCAACTCTTAGTTGTGGGTGAGATCAACTAAGGGAATCAAGTACGTAGTATCCTACTGGGATCAGAGACGTGGGAGCATAACTATACCTTGGATCAGTGTGGGATTGATTAGGGTTTTAACTACAGTCCAGACCGAAGTTAGTTTGGAGTAGGCTAGTGTCTGTAGCGGCTTAATACATTGTATGTTTAATCTGGACTAGTGATAAGCACGTATATGCTACATTTTATACCCATATTTATATTAACTAGGACTCGATATTTGGCTAATTACACTATTTTAGTGCTTTTGTAGAAAGTACAAGCGAATTCGATTATTCAAAAGTAAAAGGCTAAAATTACAAGCTTGAGCATGAATTACAAGAAGTCTGACTACGGAAGATTAAGAACGCAGATAGAAGTTCGACAACGAGCGGCCCATGGCACTAAAGACAAGAAGCAGTGATGTCATTTTATGGTCACCTGCTTGGTTATGCTATTTCACGGCCTGGGAAGCCACTGAAGTGGAACATGGAATCGTTTTTGTTTACTAAACACTGCTTGCATTAGAACTTAAGAGATGTGTGACGTGGGCTACTCTCCCACCACATGTGGAACGTTTAAAGACATGCAGACATGGTCACTTCTTTCTTTATATCTGAGCAAAACCAAGTGAGCTGAAGGAATGTTCAAGTGGCAGTGAGACAAGGCAGTGATGGATTTATTCCCTCAATCTGGTGTTGGTGGTTGTCGATGATAGTTGCCGGAAGTGAACTGCATTGCTGGTGATGATTAGGGTTCTTGTTGGCTGAAATATTTGTTGGCAATCGGTGGTTGGTGGTCTGGGTGTATGTCGACTGTTAGAGCATTGTAGACGAGAATGGGAACTGAACTGTTGGCGGAAGTGGTGACTTTTATGAGTCGTTGATACTGGTGATGCATTGGAATCTGAGTTGTGGATGAATGGGTTCGATTAGTGAACTGGTGATTCCCAAGAGTTCTTGAACTCGACTGTTGGTGAATAGGATTGAGGTAAGGCAGTGCTGAAACGGGCAGCAATCAAATGGAGATTAAGAAGGGGTTGAATCCTGCTGGGTGTTGCTGAGAGTGGGTCTTCATACGAGCAGGATAATCGGTAAATCTATTGCAGTTGGCGGTGGTTAATAGCAGATGTGTAGAAGTGGTTTTCGAATTCAGGTCAAACAAGGAGTGGAATGGTGCAACCGATGGGATGAAGAAAAAGCAATTAATGCTGTAACTGAGGCTTCCATGCTGTTTTAGAAGGACCGTAAGCGTAAGCTCGTGTAGAGGGTCAGGCAAACAAGGATTCGGTGGAGAAGTGTTATAATTTGAGATTTGGTAGTTGAACTCGAGCGTGGTATGGAGAATAGAAGCTGTTATGATACGTAGTTGAATAAACTTGAGCTTGACTCAAGTTTGGAGGATGTTGTAGATGCATAGAGATGGTCATGAGTATCTCGGACAATGGGGAGCTGTTTCTGTTGACGCGAGCTTCTGATATTTTCTGCTGGAAGTTGCTGGTAGATGGTGTTGGTAACGATGGCTGTATGAGAAGAAGCTGCTGAATTAAAGTGTCTGCTGAATTAACGATGGCGTTTGAATGCAAGCTTCCCTGTTTCGACTGCGAATTAGAGATCAACAGAAGCAGATCGTTGCTCAGACAACAACGATGGAGATGCAGCGAATTTAGGCTACAAGAAGTAACACTGTTGCTGGAGCAATTGGTCCGGGAGTTGGCAGTGGAGAAGTGCGCTAGTGGAGATGGATAATGGTTGAGCTATTACGAACAAAGGAAGATGGGTTTGTGATGTATTGTGGCTATGAGATGTTATTGCATGTTCCCGAGAATGATGAGGAATGTAATTTGGACAATAGAAGTGACCTGATTGCAGCCGGTGGTTAGGTAACGGACAGACTCAAACTGGTTCTGAAGTTGGACTTGGAAGGAGTTGGGTATTTGGACCGGGCCTTATTTTCCTAGGTCTAATTATCGCAACACAATATAACTGCAGAGGGACTAAAGAAAAAGGGAGGCCGGCTGGGGAGTTCGGTCCTAGAGGTTCTGTCTGAAGCCGACTACTGGGGTTCTCTGGTGGAGGTGACACAAAGCGAAGAACACAACAACGAGAGAATGAGAAGGGGCTAAAAGGGTTGCGTGACACAATTTTATTGGGTTTAATCTTTTCTCTCTTGATTATTATTTTGATGGGTTTTGAGAAACTCATGGCTATGTTCTAATAATTTTTTTAACTAGGGTTTTTATGTTGAAACCACTTTGGGTATTAGGCTATTTGAATTGATTTATTGAGCAAAAGACCATTATGATTTGAATAGATTAATATTTGAATATTGTTTATTGATTGATTGAAATATTAGTTGTTGCTTCACCGGTTTTAAAAACCTATGTGCCTAGTGAATTAGTTTTGCGAATATGTTTGTCTTATTATTTGATGATCCATGCTTAGCTAATTTCTTTGATGGGTTATGCTTATAAAAGCAAATAAAATTTGTGAACTATATTTAGTTTCGTATAATTTTCTCGCTAACACAATTTGATGTTGCATGCTTTGGTTTAATCTTTTGATGTGTCATGCTTAGGCTGTCCCAGCGATATTTACAACGCTAATACTTATAATAGGTGATATTGATAGAATGGACGATAAATAAATATTCATGAATTATGTTTCATTTCAGTAATTGAATAGAAATAGTGGTGGATACTATAAACCCTGGTTTCCGTCTTTTCCATTGATTTCATTTTTTTAGTTTAATTTTATTATTTCTTTTTCAATTATAAAAATCCAAAAATATTATTGTTGGTTACTCTCGATTAGAGATATTGATTACAGTATTTCCACCGCTCCATGTGGGTTTGACCCGTACTTGCCTCTGTCCCAGTTAGACATCGTGCGATTGCGGTTATTACATATAGGCATCTCCGGATCCTATCAATTCTTGGCGCCGCTGCCGGGGAGCGGTTGTGTAATATTGTAATTTTTATTTTTGATTTGTAAATAGTTTGGTTTTAATTTTTTTAATTTTTATTTTTGTACAGTTTTTTTTTTTCCTTTTGACTCTTTTTGTGTTTTAGAATTTTATTTCAGGAGTCTTTTTGAGGATGATGAATTCTTTGTACGAGACGTCATCTAAGATGACACTTTAAGAATATAAGCGTAGAAGTTCACATTCTCAGGAGACGCCTTCTCATATGACGCTTGGGGAGTATATGCATGGGCAACGGTATGGAGTTTTTGCTCCACATATGGTGAGTGAAGAATCGCCTCTAATGATATATGAGAAGTATTACAAACACACACCTCTTAGTTTGGAACAAAGGTTAAGAGTTCTAGCATTCCAAAAGTTATATGCAAATGATGATTTAGAGGAATCTGTTTATACAAAAAATACTATTATTAAGTCTAACGACTTTGAGACAGTAGACATTCATCATGAGATACCTTCTAGTCATTCGAATAGTGAGATTCTAGTTGCAAATAATGATGAGGCGATTCATGATATTGTTGTCCCATTGAGCTCCTCTTTCGCTGATCCATCTTGTGATTTTATAAATGCAGATGTGAATGTTGAACATATTGATATTGGTCAGATAACTTGTATTGATGATTTTGAGCCTTTATCTGTTTGTTTAGCACACTTTGCTGATTCAGATGACCCGATGATTATTGATATTGTCAATGCATTGCGACCTCCAATGGTTAATCAAGGTAACTCCATAACGAAAATTATTTCAGCGGACTTAGAACCAGATTTAAGAGTTACTGATTTTGATAAACTTGAACCATTATATACAGGTTTAAACCATTGTGTTGAGTTTGATAATCCGGTACCTTTTTGCATTGTCAATACATTGCTTCCTATGATTTGTAGTGAAGATAATGTGTTGACCGAATGTATTCCAGCTGATTTAGAACCTGATTTAGAGTGTGCTTCCCGAATAGAAAATAATAGACATTCTATGTTTATCGTCCATGTGAGTGATTTATTTACCTCGACTAAGGACTGTTTTCTTTTGAGAATGGATTTACACATTTTTTTGGAAGTTTATAGTGTTTGCAGGTTCATGTACGTGGCTGATCTGATTTGTTGGATTGATCCCCAACTTTTCAGACTTTATATATATGCCTCGCAGCTTACATTGGTGTATCAACAGCTTGTTGAGATTGTTTGCTGGCAAAAGTAAGGAAACAAATACCTTTCGCTTCATGGGAGTCAACCCATCAGATTTGTTCCCTTTACTCTATCTTTTACTTTTATTTGCATTTTAGATTTCCCACCTTAACTTCTACGTTGGATGAATCAATTACATTGAGGACAATGTAATGTTTAAGTGTGGGGGAATGGCATTTTCATTAAAAAAAAATTGACCAGCTGTGTAGCGGGTCTAAAAAAATAATTATCATTATGATTTTAGGGTTATAACTAGCTGTATAGCGGGTCTTTTCTTTTTCCTTGCATGTTATGACCAGCTGTGTAGCGGGTCTAAAAAAAAGTAAAAAAGTAAATAAAAATTATGTCGCAAGTCTTGTGTATGGAATTTTTCATGACCAGCTGTGTAGCGGGTCTCACTCTATCTTATTATATGATAAGCTATTTAGCGGGTCTTTCTGCCTCGCTGTTTAGCAAATATCTACCACTGTTTAGTGGCTCCGTCTTGCTGTTTAGCAGACATCACTCTTCATATCCAGCTGTGTAGCAGATATATTCTTTGTTTTGCTCGAGGACTAGCAAAATATAAGTGTGGGGGTGTTGATAAACACGTATGTGCTACATTTTATACCCATATTTATATTAACCAGGACTCGATATTTTGGCTAATTACACTATTTTAGTGCTTTTGTAGAAAGTACAAAAGAATTCGATTATCCAAAAATAAAAGGCTAAAATTACAAGCTTGAGCATGAATTACGAGAAGTCTGACTACGGAAGATTAATAACGCAGATAGAAGTTCGGCAACGAGCGGCCCATGGCACTAAAGACAAGAAGAAGTGATGTCATTTTATGGTCACCTGCTTGGTTATGCAATTTCACGGCCTGGGAAGCCACTGAAGTGGAACATGGAATCGTTTTTGTTTATTATAACACTGCTGGCATTAGAACTTAAGAGATGTGTGACGTGGGCTACTCTCCCACCACATGTGGAACGTTTAAAGACATGAAGACATGCTCACTTCTTTCTTTATATCTGAGCAAAAACAAGTGAGCTGAAGGAATGTTCAAGTGGCAGTGAGACAAGGCAGTGATGGATTTATTGTTGGAAAAAATTACCGGGCTGCAATGGAGATGAAACACAAACAGACTGTGGTTGTACTCAAAAGCTTTCAAGCCTCTGGTGATTTCTTTTAGACAAATATTTCTACCCTCCCAACGAATTGGCGATTGCAACAGGTATGTGAAATACTGCCTTCAGGATACAGTGAAAGCCCTATAACCGAAAATTGGATTCAAGGTTTGCACCCCTTGACCCAATCAAGAACACATGTAAATAAGGTTCTGATGATGCTTTAGAAGAAGAGAGAAAACAGAGAAAGGGTTTTTTCAAGAGATGATTTCGAAATGGGTTTGGGAGATGCTACTTATAGGGTTTTTGCATCTGTTGGGAAAAGACATGTCTTTTCACCAACAGGTTTCTCTTCACAAAGAGATGCGTCTCTTCATCAACAGCCACTGTCTGTTGAATTTAGAATTTTCTGGAAACGTTTTCCAACTGTCGACCACAGCCTGGGGGGTTACGCCCCCCAGGACCCCCCTTCGTAGCGCGGTTGAAAATATTCCAACATTCTCCCCTTATTTTCAAAACCATGAAACAAAGTTAAAAACTTTTAAAACCGGAGCGGCTGCATCACCGAAGTGACTTCCTACGTACCCGAGTGGGATCAAGCCAACGTAGTTCTAGCACAATTGAGACTAAGCATCATCGTTGAAACCAATACATAAATGATAGGTACCTTCTGGGTTTGAACCTTCACTTAGTGTAAGAAACTCAAAGCTTTATCGATATTCTATGGTGAAACTAGTCTTGAACCAAGAATCCCTTATGACAAAACCGGAGTCTCCACACATATTGATTCCATAAGACATGTGTTCTGTAGCCAAGCACTATAAAGGCCTTGTGCTTATATCCTTATTCATGAGTCTTCTTTAGAGAACGGTCTTCTTCTCTTAGGAAACGGCCCACATTTCCATACTCATATAGGTAAGTCTCGAAGGTGTTTCTGCGAGACACCTTTTACTAATCACAGACTCATTAAGGATTTACATCCATCCTATTTTCTTGCAGAAAAACCAGCACTAACTTGAAATGGGAAGTTTTATGCTAGTGCTCCATAATCTACGACCATAACTTGTTGGTACCACATTGAACCTTGTTTATCCTTTTCAAAACATAGGTTGGGTTTTCGCTATGGGAGATCAACCTTCCTTCACGCAGACCTTAGTCCCATTTCATTACATTTTATTGAAGCAATGAATATGGTAGACTCTTTGTGAATGGGTCTGCCAAATTCCTTTTTGATTCAATAAAGTTAACCGTAACCACTCCCTTCTTGAGTAGTTGCCTAACCAATTGGTGTCTGAGACTCGCATGTCTACACTTTCCATTATAAGTCTTATTAGAGACATTATAGATTGTAACTTGATTATCACAATTAATCAAAACTCCTGGAGATGGCTTCTTCCAAAGTGGAATTTCCATAAGAAGGTCCCTAAGCCATTCTGCCTCTTTACATGCATTCGTTAAAGCTATCAATTCTGACAACATTGTTGAATCAGATATACAAGTCTGTTTCTTGGAACTCCAAGACACAAGAAGACCCCCTAAAGTAAAAATCCATCCAGATGTCGACTTGGACTTGGATTCTACATTGTTCAGTTAGCATCGCTGTAACCTTCCAATACAGCGGGATATCCTTGGTAATGCAAACCAAAATCAATTTTTCCTTTCAAGTAAGCCATAACTCTGTAAACCGCTTTCCAGTGTTGAACCAAGATTACTTGAAAAACGACATAACACCCCACCGCATGGGCTATGTCCGGTCTTGTGCAATGCATAGCATACATAAGACTCCCAATGATACTTGGAATACTCAAGTTGTGCATGAGTACGACGGTGTTCTTCTTTAACTTGATAGTATGGTCTAAAGGAGTAGGTGCTGGATCGTCATCAAAGTGATCATACCTTTTGAGAAATTTCTCAATATAATGAGATTGGGTTAAAGCCAACTCATTCCCCTTTCTTAGGATCTTAATTCCCAAGATTACATCAGCCTCTCCTAAATCCTTCATATCAAAGTTAGAGCCAAGAAACTTCTTTGTTTCTTCCACCATAGATATGTCAGATCCAAAAATAAGCATATCATCAACATATAAACAGAGAATCACACATCCAGAACTATCATGCTTACTATAGATACATTTATCTGCATCATTCACCACAAAACCATATGACAAAATCACTTCGTCAAACTTCTCATGCCATTGCATGGGAGCTTGCTTCAAGCCATAAAGAGATTTAACCAACTTGCAAACCTTCTTTTCTTGGCCTGGCAATATGAAACCTTCAGGTTGTTCCATATATATCTCTTCTTCCAAATCTCCATTTAGGAAGGCAGTTTTGACATCCATTTGATGAATAATTAACTTGTGAATAGAAGCAAGTGCAATTAAACAACGAATAGATGAGATGCGAGCAACATGAGCATATGTATCAAAGTAATCAATTCCATGTCTTTGCCTATAACCCTTAGCAACCAATCTTGCTTTAAACTTACCTTTTGTACCATCGGCATTTACTTTTCTTTTGAATACCCATTTACTTCCAATAGGCTTTACGCCTGGAGGTAAATCGCAATATATCCAAGTACCATTAGTAAGATGGGAATCTTTTTCATCATTGATAGCCTCTTTCCAAAAACTAGCATATTTGGAACTAATAGCCTCAGCATAAATTTTAGGGTCATCATCAACATGCGCAACATCTGTTGGGAAAAGACATGTCTTTTCACCAACAGGTTTCTCTTCATCAACAGCCACTGTCTGTTGAATTTAGAATTTTCTGGAAACGTTTTCCAACTGTCCAAACAATTGCATATCCAAAAAATTCTTGGATATTCCAACATTTATCCAAGAATATTCCAACATTTATTCCCTAAATCTGGTGTTGGTGGTTGTCGATAACAGTTGCCGGAAGTGAACTGCATTGCTGGTGATGATTAGGGTTCTTGTTGGCTGAAATATTTGTTGGCAATCGGAGGTTGGTGGTATGGGTCTATGTCGACTGTTAGAGCATTGTAGACGAGAATGGGAACTGAACTGTTGGCGGAAGTGGTGACTTTTATGATTCGTTGATACTGGTGATGCATTGGAATCTGAGTTGTGGATTAATGGGTTCGATTAGTGAACTGGTGATTCCCAAGAGTTCTTGAACTCGAGTGTTGGTGAATGGGATTGAGGTAAGGCAGTGCAGAAACGGGCAGTAATCAAATGGAGATTATGAAGGGGTTGAATCCTGCTGGGTGTTGCTGAGAGTGGGTCTTCATACGAGCAGGATAATCGGTCAAGCTATTGCAGTTGGCGGTGGTTAATGGCAGATGTGTAGAAGTGGTTTTCGAATTCAAGTCAGGCAAGGAGTGGAATGGTGCAACCGATGGGATGAAGAAAAAGCAATTGATGTTGTAACTGAGGCTTCCATGCTGTTTTAGAAGGACCGTAAGCGTAAGCTCGTGTAGAGGGTCAGGAAAACAAGGATTCGGTGGAGAAGTGTTATAATTTGAGATTTGGCAGTTGAACTCGAGCGTGGTATGGAGAATAGAAGCTGTTATGATACGTAGTTGAATAAACTTGAGTTTGACTCGAGTTTGGAGGATGTTGTAGATGCATAGAGATGGTCATGAGTATCTCGGTCAATGGGGAGCTGTTTCTGTTGACGAGAGCTTCTGATATTTTCTACTGGAAGTTGCTGGTAGATGGTGTTGGTAACGATGGCTATATGAGAAGAAGCTGCTGAATTAAAGTGTATTGTAACTACAGAAAATCCATAGTTACACCCACTCGCGAATTAGATAGATATCAAGTCTAATGAAAACAAAATCACAAACAAATCTACTTCTCTTTTTTATTAAGATCCTTAATATCTCAAGTTACAAGTCTCTCAAGAACACTCTAGATCTGCATTGCTCTCTTACAAAAGTTCTCTCTCTCTCCAATAATGTTCCAACCTCTTCTCAAGAGGCTAAGTCCCCCTTTTATAGTGCGATATTACATAATGGAATACAGCTCAATTTATCTCGGACGGACGCTTTTATCTCGCTCCAAACAACTTTAATGCTTACTTTTCGCCTTAAAGATCGGCTCATGTCGGGGACAGTTGTCCCTTTTCTTGCATAACAATCCACATTTCGGGTTATTACTTCGGGAAACCTCACTATTTCTTGGACAATAAGTCATACCTCGCGCAGTCGACTTCGCGCTCCTTCCCTTTTCTTGTGCAACAATCCATACATTGCTAAATGTCTCCTCGAGCAAGTTATGCCAACCTCGCCAGATATCTTTCCGAGCAAGGTAGCTCTACTTCGCTAGATGCCCTTCCGAGCAGGTTGGCTCTACTTCGCTGGATATCTTTCCGAGCAATATAGCTCTACTTCGCTAACGGGACCTCGTTAAGGCAGATCTGACAGTTAATTGGACCATTCACTTACACACCTTCGGAAGTGGTGAACGATATCTTTCTCGAAGATACTTTTCATTATTCCGCCGAATTATCCTCGGACACGTGGCGGAGTGATTTTCTGTACCTACATTTTGCCTTTTCTCATTCCTTTCGCGGGTACCAAGAGAGGAAAGAGAATCCTGCATTAATTTCGTAACCGCCACGTACGCGGATTTTCCGCTAGCTTGTCCCCCACGATTCTTATCTACAGTTGCCAACCGGTTTCCCTTCCTGTGTAACCGTTTCTCTAGGTCATTCTTTGGGTCCATTATAAATAGTCATCTCTCTCATCTTCTTTTCTTCTTTACGTCTTTCAATTTCTTCTTCCCCGGCACTGTTTTCCCGTATACTCTGCTCACTTTTGATCTCCTTAGTTTTCCTCACTTCTTTCACTCTGTACTTCTTTTTTCAACAATGGCGCCCAGAAAATTTCCTCTTGCCACTACGTCAAAGGAGCTCGAAGATTTCCAGGCTGATTTCAAAAAACTAGGTTTGACGCTGTCACCGGCGGTGGATATTACAGATTGTGCCTCCCAGAATCGCGACCAGACGGAAGGAGTTGAATAATCGTTGGATTGAGGTAGAGACATGGTCATCTACCAGGATGATTTCCACTTTGGGTCAATTGAGAGCGGGTTTAACCTTCCCGATGTATGATGCCCGGAATCCTCTTTTCTGTGAGATTCTCGCTCATCTCAATAGGGGAGCCTTCCAGTTGAATGGTAATTCCATTCGGATTTGTAACGAATTTGTGAGGCGTTCCTCCGGCGGTTTATCCCAGATCCCAGCTGTGGCGGAGAGCTTCAACCCTGCGGACTATAACCTTGCTTCTTTCTCGGAGAATTACTTCGACAAGACTCAAGGTAAAAGAAGGAAATTTCAAGAATGGTGTGTTGCCTTGCATCGGAGGTCCCTGAAGGATTCTTCTAAAGTTCTCCTTTTGGATGTTGAGCTTGCTGGTTCTTCGAAGGAGGCCCCCAAAGTCCCCTCCTTGCATCTAACTAACGATGAGGACTGGATGATATTCCATGTTGTTATCGAAGGTCCCCTCGTCTGGGGTTATGATGAGTCTGGTAATGCTCGGGAAGGCCCCCTCCCAAGTCACGTTCATCTCGCTTCCTTTGAGCCTTGGAGGTTCAACTGGTCCGAGAGGCCCTCCGATGTAAGCTCGCTAGTATTTTCGCTCCTTTCATTCTGGTGTCTTTTATTTGAATTCCTCTTCTCTTTTTTTTTTTTGTGTTTTATATATATATATATATATTTTGTAGTATTCGTTGCCTGCTCCCGGCTTGATCAAGGATAGATCCTCTAAGAAGCTTGCCGTCGGATCTCCTGCTACGGACTAGGTAAGCCATTTCCCGCTTCGCTTCTGGTATTCAAATTCTACTTTCAGACTCTAACCTTTGATTCTGACAGGAGGAAGAACCCGTGGAAACCCCCGTTGTAAACCCTTGTGTTCTGAAGCGAGGTCACCGGGAGAGCTATTCTGATGCGGCTGCTGCTACCAAGGTATGTTGCAACTATGTTTACTTCGTGATAATACTCCCTTTTTGTTTCCTTAGACCTTTCTCAACTCCTGGATACTAACCCCTGTTTCCTAGGTTCCTCAATCCACACCTGCTGCTGAACCCCAAAAACGCCGTAGAGTTTTGAATATTGGGGATCTCACCCGCATACCCTCTGCCCAGAAGCCAGCAGAATTTCCTTCTCCTCCTGGAAAGAACAAGCCCAAGAAGCTAAAGAGCGCCACTCCTCCTCCTCCGAAGGTTCTCATGCCCACTCCTAGTATCACAATGGAAGAGCCCCCAGTTAGACCATCCACAGGTCCTTCCAGTGAGAAGACCTGGAGGGTTTTCGAAGCAGAAGATCCAGCCTACGCCCCCGACATGGACTTCTTAAGGAACGCTCTTATTTTAACTCGGGAGAACCCTTCCACGATGTTTGCAGCCATGGAATATGTAATCTCGCTGTGCGCTGACACTTTTCTAGCTCAAGATCAAGCTTTCATGCAGAACGCTTCATTAAATCTTTCCACCAACCAGCACGCTGCTATTATGGCCCTGGTTAGTATTATTGATCTTAAAGCATTTGTCGTACAAATCCCCATCTTACTGAAAATTCTTCACAGGAGTTCAACCGTCACATGGCTCAACTCGTGGAGATGAGGGTTGCTCGGGAGGATCTGAAGACTGCCAATGAACGACTTCAGGATCTCAGGAATGATCTCGCTGATGATATGGAGCGCTCCGCTAAGAAAGATGAGAATATTTCGGAGCTCCGTAGTAAGTTTAATCTTTTCTCGGTCCTTATTTCTATCTCTTTCTCGTTTTTATTATTTTGTTGTTTTCGTCAAGCCCGTTCTACGAAGTATTATATGAATTTTGAAGAAGCCAAGTCAACCGTGGATGATTACCAAGCAGAACAAGCAAACCTTTTGTCCCAGATTAATTGCTACATATCTGAAAACGAGATTTTGAGCAAAAAAACTTTCGACGTCATATTCTATGGCTAACGAGTCCGCTACCCATGAAGAGTCGAATTTCCACCTTCGTGAGGAGAATGAACGACTGAGGACCGAGCTTCGGCAGATCAGTAATTCTCTCACCACTTCCCGTAATCTTCACTCCTCATCCATGGACCGAGCTAGGCGCCTTGAGGAGGATAAAGAAAGAGTAATTAAGAGAAAGGACAGGTCCGAAGCTGAACTTCGCAAGCTCTGGAGTGAACTCAACGAGTTGAAATCGGGATATGAGAAGCTGAAGGCGGAAAATGCTGGGTTAAGGAACAAAAACAATGAATTGAATGGCGACATGTCTTCTATCTTGGTTCACTTGGAGAGGCTTCAGGGCAAGAAAAATGCTCCCGCTCCTCCTGCGAAGAAGAAGCTTGTCGTGCCTCCTCGAGGTGGTAAACTTGTCATCGGATCCCCCAATGATGCTAGACCCATGTCCGGCCCTGGAGAGGACGTGGAAAAATCACCTCTAGAGCTTCACAGCTTTCTCGAATCATAAATATCAAGACTTTACCATTTTAATCTTGACGTCTAGAAAACCTTAAATTCTGTTATTTCGCAGAAAGAAGGTAGCTCTAGGTATTGTTGTTGCTTCGTGCTTCGCTTAGTTACTCTTGTTTCTCATTCTACTGTTATCTTGCAGAATCCGAGGAGAGTTTGAAGAGTCAAATTTTGCACTTGTCTCGCCAAAAGGATAGCTTGGCTGAGGAATTATCCAAATTTCAGGGAGAGCTTGCTTCTTTGAACGAGGATTGTGATAAGATGGAGGAGGACGCTAGGAAGGTAGCGAAATGGACTCGCCGGAATGCCCAGAAAGAGAAGGTGAAATTTGTTACCGAGTTCTGCGAATCTCATGGTCTCGACGTCCCTAACATGAACCTCGAGGTTTTCTCCGACGATGAACCCACTGTCTTCGCCGAAGCTGAGAACGAAGATACAGAGTCTGATGAAGACATTGAGAAACCCTGCCACGAGGTCCGTCAAAGCACATGAGGTAACGATGCTGGGGCTGGTGCCAATACTGGAGCTGGTGACAATAATGGGGCTGCGGGATTTGATGGAAATCCTGATGAAGAGGGAGTTAACAATCCCTGATTTTTGCTGTGACACTTTGGTTCTTTGTCCTTTTAACATTTTATCTGGGTGCTCCCAAGCTTGGGGGGCATGACAATTTTTTCTCGTATTTTGCCTCAATATAACCTGCATGTTCGTTAATGGCTGCCTTGCCCTGGTATTTCGGAATTATTTCGGAATCACTCCGAGATACCAAGTATATACTTGACGAAGGAAATAATCGAAGAATAACTAATGTTTCTTAAGTATATACTTGCCCCTTATATTTTGGGTGTTTCCGAAGTAATTTTTTTTTGTTTTTACCTTAATGCGAAATAAATGCTCGAAAGAATAAAATCGTATTTGAAGTATATACTTGCCTCTTATTCTTTAGTGGATTTATGTAGCATACCTTGTGCTTTTAGCTCCGATCATTCTGCCTTAGTTGTTTATGCGAGTCGATCTCGCATTGTTGTCACTCGCTGCTTCTTTGCAAGTGTATACTTGCCCTTTTGTTTTTCCTCAGGTCTCATGTTTTTCCTCACATCTCTATCATCAGTTCGGGGTCTTATTTTTCCTCCTAGTTAAGGTCTTATTATGCCCCACCCCGTTGGCCAGGGATTTTCGACGAAGTCTCAGACACTCTTTACTCTTGCGAAGTAAAGACCCATCAACCGCGCCTTATCTCGCTCATTGAGGTCTTATTATGCAGCAATATCACAGGCCTACCTACTCCCATGAGTACCAGCCCCGTGACATTACCGACTTTGGTGGTCACTCAGCTCCCTAAAGGAGGGTGCCGTTCCTTCCCCTCTGAATACCCCCGTGCTTTTGGTCTTAGGCATCAGTTGCTTCGTGACCTCGTGTCCTTTTTCCGATATGGCTCCTGGTTACGAAGTCACACCCTAGTAGGGGTGGTTTTGGGACCGGGCAGAATAACTACACCAGGCCATCTTCTTTTCCACTGTCTAGTTCTTACACCCCTCACCGAAGGTTACCCAATTGGGACCCTCGGCGGATGGGTCTTACGATTGCCCCAAGCTAGTGGTTTTTAGCCACTTCTGAGGTTATCTCGTGACGCGCGTGTAGGTCTTACATTTTCCCCTTGCACTTTGTGCGAACTAGGTTGCACGCCACGAGGTCTCAGCCTCCCTAAGTAGAGGTTTTATATAGGACTTACTATCGCCTATTTTGAGGGTCGTAAGCAGACCTCCTAAATGAGGTCTTACTATTGTGGCCCTCGCATTTTCATGTTTTGAATTTTCACATATATATATTTTTGCACATTTTCCAATATTGTTCAACAATTAGTTCATTCATTTTTGATTGATACATATATTTGTACCTTTTTTTTTATCAAACCTTCACGAGTCTCTGTTGCTCATGGGTAATATTTCTTGATGTAAATTGGATTCCATGGGTGGTCCAATCTCCAACCTTGCCTTTCTGCTTTGCCATATATAATGTCCCCGTTACTGTCTGTATCCTTTCCTTCACAGTCCGCGAGTTCATAAGCTCCATTTCCTACTTTTTCTTTTTACGATGAAAGGTCCTTCCCACGTAGGCTCCAGTTTCCTCCGGGTCCCTTTTTATATGGTGGTATTTCGCGCAGGACCAGCTCCCCTGGGACGAAACTTCTTTCTTTCACCCTCTTGTTGTATTCACGAGATAATCTCCTATGATAGTTCGTCATGTGTTGCATGGCCGTCTCCCTGTTTTCCTCCAAGTCATCTAACTTTGCTAGGATCATGTCCGAGTTTAAACCCCTTTTCCAAGCTTCTTTTTTTTAGTGGGGAACATGATTTCAGTAGGCATAACCGCCTCAACTCCGTATGCCAAACAAAATGGAGACATTCCCGTTGCTTCGCGCCTCGTGGTTCTGTATGACCATAGCACCTTCGGAACTTCTTCGCACCAGTTATGGTGATGTCCGTCTAACTTCTTTTTTAAAGTGGATGCTATCGTCTTGTTCATTGCCTCCGCTTTCCCATTACTCTGTGGGTATAGCGGGGTCGATTTTGCGGACTGTATCTTGAAAACACTAAATAAAATCTTCACGTTTTCTCCCTCGAATTTCATCCCATTGTCAGAAACGATTTGCAGAGGTACTCCAAACATACATATGATATGTTCAAGTATGAAATCATACATGTCACCATATCGTGTGTTCTTCACAGGCTTTGCCTCAACCCATTTTGTAAAATAATCCGTTGCCACTATCAGGTACTTCTGTTGTAAGCTTCCGGCAACAAATGGCCCCACGATATCTATTCCCCATATGGCGAACGTCCATACACTTAGCACGGAATTTAGGCTTGTCGAGGGTGCATGTATACGCTTTCCGAATCTTTGACAAGCTTCACACCTCGTTGCCACACCTTTTGCGTCTTTATGCATGCTCGGCCAAAAGTATCCCTGCGTCTTGGTTTTATAGGCCAATGATCTGGTTCCGATGTGGTTTTCAGCGTCTCCGTAATGTATTGCCTTCATAATTTGCACTCCTTCTTCTCGTGACAAGCATCTCAATAGTGGCCCCAGGAATGATCTTTGATACAGGATTCCTTCTCTTAGTTCATAATTTGTGGATATACCTTTGATTTTGTGCGCCTCGAACCTGTCTCTAGGAAGATCACCCTTCTCGAGGTATTTGTGAATCGGTGTCCTCCAGTCATCTTCTTCCACCCTATCAGGTGTACTACCCTCTACTATCATCGCGGACTTCTCTTCTTCCAACTCGTTTGTTACTAAGGGGTACATTATCCTTTCAATTCGGATATATTTTTCCAATGTGTCTTCTATCATTGATGCAATAAAGGCTAAGGCGTCTGCGTGTCTGTTATTATCTTGGCTTACTTGTCTCCATATTATATTGGGTATTTTCTTTGAATATTCTTTCACGAGTTGCAAATATCGATTCATCACCGCATCGTTCGCCTGATACCTCCCTTCTATCTTCCTTACTACCAGCTGTGAATCGCTAGTTATTCTTATTTCTTCCAACTTCATCTCGATAGCCATCCTCAAGGCCTGTATGACTGCCTCATATTCTGTCTCGTTGTTAGTGGCTTTGTATTCCAATCGGAAGCAAAATACTGTCCTTTCTCCTTTTGGCGAAGTAAATACTATTCCCATTCCTCCTCCAGCGTTGTTGGATGATCCATCTACAAATATCTCCCATCTCCTTGGGTGATTTTCTTTTAATAAATATGTAGGATCCGGAAGCTCCTCATCTATATCCAACATTTCTTCCACTCCTTCGTCTTCTTCTATTGGGAACTCGTCTAGGAACTCTGCAACTATGTGTGACTTCGTTGAAGTTTGTACCTCGTATTTTAATCCGAATTGATATATTCGGGTGTTCCATCTTTCGACTCGCCCAACTCTCTTCGCATTCTTTAAAGCTGACTCTATAGGGATTCTCGTTAGAACTCTTATCCTGTGAGTCTGAAAATAAGTCCTTAATTTTTCTGATGAATACACCAGCGCTATAATCAACCTTTCTATCTTTGTATAGTTCTTTTCAGCAGCATTTAGTGTTTTGCTGACGTAAAAGATAGGTTTTTCAACTCCTTCATCTGTCCGAAGCAACACCGAACTGATGGAATTTGGCGTAGCTGCGAGACAAATTAGTAGTTCTTCGTTTGGCTCGGGCTTTTGGAGAATTGACAAATTGATAAGATATTCTTTTATACTTTGCAGGGCCTGTTCGCATTCTTGTGTCCACGAAAATTTTGTTCCCTTCTTTAAAATATCGAAGAAGTGTTTGCACCTATCCGAGGATTTAGAAATAAATCTTCCCAGAGCTGCCAACTGTCCGTTCAGTTTGTGCACGTCTTTTATCGTTGATGGCGATGGCATGTCCAATATGTCTTGAAACTTTGATGGATATACTTCGATCCCTTTCTCGGACACGATGTGCCCCAGGAACTTCGCTGACTCCACTCCGAATATACACTTCGCAGGATTTATTTTCATTTTAAACACTCTCATCTGCTCGAAGATTTCTTTCAAGTCTTCAACATGGTCCCCTGACTCCTTAGTTTTAACCAGCATGTCGTCGACGTAGACCTCCAGTTTTTTGTGCACCCATTTTGCAAAAATCTTCTCCACCATCCGCTGGTAAGTTGCCCCTGCGTTTTTTTAGTCCGAACGGAATTCTTGTGTATCAGTACAAGCCTCTAGGAGAAAAAAAGGCTGTGTGCTCTTGATATTCTTCCGCGAGTGGTATCTGGTTGTACCCACAATAACCGTCCATTAAAGTTAACCTCTTGTACCCCGACGCTGACTCCACCATTTGCGGTATATTGGGTAGTGGGAAACTATCCTTCGGAGAAGCCGTATTTAAGTCGCTGAAATCTATGCATATTCTTATTCCCGTAGTCTTTTTTGGTACTATCACCATGTTAGCTATCCATTTTGGATACTTCACGGGTCTTATTATTGACGAGTTTAACATTTTCTGCAATTCTTGCTCTATTTGCTCGTGATAAGCAGTGGCTATTTTTCGTATCCGTTGCCTTATTGGTTTGATTGATGGGTTTAGATCCAGTTTGTGGCAAGCAACTTCAGGATCTATCCCAGGAATCTCGTTCATGCCCCATGCAAAGATATCACTGTATTCTTTCAACAGCCTTATCAACCTTTCCTCCTCATCCGCCTCCATCAATGTTCCAATCTTCACCTTTTTCGTTTCGTCTTCGCTGCTCAAGTTTATCTCTTTGCGAGGTTCCATCGCAAGTTCATGACTGGTTCTCCAAGCGGAGATGGGCCCTTTAGTTGCTGCATGGGTTCGTCCTTATCTTCCAGGATTTCACTTGGGATAGCCCATTCTTTCTTTGCTTTGACCATATACACCATTAATTCTTCCTCCCTCTTTGCTTCTTGCACTCTCTTCTTTTGTTCCTTTTTTCGCTTTATCTTCTCGTCATAGTTGTGCACATCTTTATTGTTACATTCTCTGGCTTCCTTCTGATCTCCCTTTATCTCGCCAATACCGCTTGGCATAGGAAATCGAATAGGTTGGTGATATGTGGATGATATTCCCTTGATCCCATGTATCCATGGTCGCCCGATCAGATCATTGTAGGGATATTCTACATCCACCACGCATACTGTTACCTCGGTTTCAAGTTCCCCTGCGAAGATT
Organism: Papaver bracteatum; assembly: GCA_023529315.1. Taxonomy (NCBI): domain Eukaryota; kingdom Viridiplantae; phylum Streptophyta; class Magnoliopsida; order Ranunculales; family Papaveraceae; genus Papaver; species Papaver bracteatum. Next base: position 26,183 of record JAJJWX010001295.1, read on the forward strand.
TTCACGATCAGCTCCCCTCTTGGCTTCGATGCTACTCCGTTAAACCCATAGATATTATAGGTTGATGGTACCAGATCCTAATCTCGGTATCCCATTGCTTTAAACGCGTGGTAAGATAGAATATCTACCGAGCTCCCTGTGTCCACTAATATCCTATCTATTTCCCATATTTTCTTTTTTTCTGCGGAACTTTCTTCCCACTTCGTATGCTCTCCAAAGTTCAAAGTGATTACCAAAGGATCTGTGTGCTAAGCTCCTCCTTCCTCGGGCGTCACGCTAAGAAGGAAATAGTCCTTCTCTGCCACTCTTCTAATGGTTCTTTCTTCGCGATGTTGTATATCTCGTTTCCTTCAAAATCCCGCTTATGAATCCTTTGTAACATATTATCATGAAAGTTCTGTATATTTTTCGCAGATTGAATGATGGAGTTGCAATTTAACTTCTGTGCTCCTCTGTCGATTTCAATTCTGTACACTTTTGATTGTTTTTTATCACCTCTTGGAGGTGGGGGCAGGGGTACGGGTCCTGGATTTTCCAAGAAATGCTTGAGTTTTCCCTTTTCAATTAGGCGAAGTATTATTCGTCGAATGTTTCTGCAATCTTCCGTGCGGTGTCCGTGGAAGCAATGATACTTGCAAAAGTCATTATTTCTCACACTTGACAAGGGATCCACCCCAAAATTTCCCGGGGGTGGAATTTCTTCCGTCAAGACAATTGACTCCCATATCTTCTCGACAGTAGTGTTAAGATCGGGCAAAACTACATCCTCGAACTGCGGTTTCTTTCTCCCATATTGCTGCCCTGGTTGATATCTTCGTGAGTTCCTTGGATTATCATCTCGGAATCCTTCGTAGTTCTGAGGTCTTGGATCGATATACCTCGGATGTTGATCTATCCATTCTTGGTCCCCACCGGATATCGCTACCAGCCTTAGCGGTATTGTGGCCAGTGGTTCCGCATCCTCATATTTCATATCGCCTTCTATCACATTTGTTATTCGGGGGGCAGACGTTGAAGTTTCCCTCCTTGGATTGAATTGGGGCTTCTTCAATCGCCTCCCTTTGTTTCTCCTCTAATGCCACGTATTCCTCCAGATACTCTCGGAGTTCACTCATTGATATTGTGTTACGAATTACAAAAAGCTGCGTGTGCAAGAGGTCGGTTGGTATTAATGCGTTTACGAAGGCCAGGATGAAATTTCTCTCATCTACCCTTCCCGCGAGTTCACCGCATTAATCGTTCTCCATTTAATTAGACTTCTGCAAGTTTTCTCCAGGTTTTCTTCGCAAGTTGAACAAAGTTTCTATTCCGGACTTAACATGTTATTGCTTATGTAAGTTGTCAGGAATACTCTCTGCAAATCTTTAAACGACGAGATTGAACCCTCGGCTAACCCTTCGAACCATTTTGAGGCTTCCCCGGTTAAGCTAGATGGGAAATATTGGCACAGTACTGTTTCATACCTCGCCCATTGCATTAATGAAAGAGTGTACTATTTCAGGTGCTGCACTGCATTCCCTGTTCCGTCGAATATGCTTCCGAAGGTAGGCAATGAACACCTTCCTGGGATTCTTCCCTCTAGTACTTCGCGCGAGAATGGTGATTTTTCATCTTCCACGATTGCCTCGGACAACTGTAACCTTCCTCCCCTTCGTGGATTATTGAGTAAGGCTTTTATTTCCTGTATTTCGTTCATTACTGTCTGATTAACTTCGTCCCTTCCTTCTTCTCGCCTTCGTTTTCCCCTCCTGTTACTTCGCTCATCATCACCTTCTCTCCTTTCTTCCTCTTGTCCACTTCTCTCTTCTCGGTATCTCTCCTCTTCCTATGCATACTTCCTTGCTTCCTCCTGCCACTGTTGTTCTCTGTATGTTTGTTCTTCCCGAGATCTTTCCTCCCTCCGGATCCTCTCAGTTTATCTTCGCATTTCGTCTTCCCGAAGTCTCTTCTCCTCCCGAGTTCTTTCTTTCTCGAATCGTCGTCTTTGGTCTTCCCAGGTTGTTTCTTCCAGGGCTCTCCTGAGTAACCTTTCTTCACTGCTTTTCCTTCGACGTCTCCTTTCTCCTCTTTCTCCTTCCTGTTCGTTCTGATACACTCCCCCTACTTGATTCACGTTTTCTCCCATTTTAGTTTCACCCCGTGCATCTCGAGCAGTCCGTTCTCCATCAAGTTGGTTGTTTAGATGTACCAAGACCGCGTTTTGCCTCATGAGTATGGTTCTTTGATCCATTAGAGCTCTCTCCCTTTCCCTTTCTAAACGCAGCACCTCTTTGAGCTGCTCCAATGTCATATTTTCTTCGTCGGCAGCTTCTCCTCCGTTCTCTTGTAGAGGTTCCTCTTCCACCTCCGTTTCAGCGTTAACGGTATGGATCGATCCTTCCCGATAACGTTCGTCCTCTTCCTGTTGGATCTCACCTTGCCTTCCTCCTCTGCTCGATGTTTCACCTATTTCCATCCCGCCTCCTCTTCCTTCTAGACGCAAGCTTCTCCTCGATGCAGTGAGATGCCGTGCTCGTTCCGGTACTCTTGCCATGGATAACCTGCTAAACTTTCTTTCTTCGATTTACCGGTTTTTGACCAGATCTGGCTTTCTTTCCTTCCGGTCAGCAGGTTTCATATCTACCTTTCTTCTTTTAGCACTATCAGGTTTCCTTGACCACTATTCTTCAGTTCCTGCAAAGTAACAACCCACTTAATGATTTGTGTGATAACAAATTTCCCAAACAATCTCAAGTGAGACTAAGATCTCAACATGAGATCCCTGTTTCTCGGCGCCAAAATGTAACTACAGAAAATCCATAGTTACACCCACTCGCGAATTAGATAGATATCAAGTCTAATGGAAACAAGATCACAAACAAATCTACTTCTCTTTTTTATTAAGATCCTTAATATCTCAAGTTACAAGTCTCTCAAGAACACTCTAGATCTGGATTGCTCTCTTACAAAAGTTCTCTCTCTCTCTCCAATAATGTTCCAACCCCTTCTCAACAGGCTAAGTCCCCCTTTTATAGTGCGATATTACATAATGGAATACAGCTCAATTTATCTCGGACGGACGCTTTTATCTCGCTCCAAACAACTTTAATGCTTACTTTTCACCTTAAAGATCGGCTCATGTCGGGGACAGCTGTCCCTTTTCTTGCATAACAATCCACATTTCGGGTTATTACTTCAGGAAACCTCACTATTTCTTGGACAATAAGTCATACCTCGCGCAGTCGACTTCGCGCTCCTTCCCTTTTCTTGTGCAACAATCCATACCTTGCTAAATGTCTCCTCGAGCAAGTTATGCCAACCTCACCAGATATCTTTCCGAGCAAGGTAGCTCTACTTCGCTAGATGCCCTTCCGAGCAGGTTGGCTCTACTTCACTGGATATCTTTCCGAGAAATATAGCTCTACTTCGCTAACGGGACCTCGTTAAGGCAGATCTGACAGTTAATTGGACCATTCACTTACACTCCTTAGGAAGTGGTGAACGATATCTTTCTCGAAGATACTTATCATTATTCCGCCGAATTCTCCTCGGACACGTGGCGGAGTGATTTTCTGTACCTACATGTATATTGAATTAACGATGGCGTTTGAATGCAAGCTTCCTTGTTTCGACTGAGAATTAAATTGGCTGCAGCTTGTGAGGACTAAACTGCGAATTAGAGATCAACATAAGCATCTCGTTGCTCAGACAACAACAACAACGATGAAGATACAGCGAATTAAGGCTACAAGAAGTAACATTGTTGCTGGAGCAATTGGTCCGGGAGTTGGCAGTGGAGAAGTGCGCTAGTGGATATGGATAATGTTTGAGCTATTACGAACAAAGGAAGATGGGTTTTTGATGTATTGTGGCTATGAGATGTTATTGCATGTACCCGAGAATGATGAGGAATGTAATTTGGACAATAGAAGTGACCTGATTGCAGCCGATGGTTAGGTAACGGAATACTCAAACTAGTTCTGAAGTTGGACTTGGAAGGAGTTGGGTATTTGTACCGGGCCTTATTTTCCTAGGTCTAATTATCGCAACACAATATAACTGAAGAGAGACTAAAGAAAAGGGGAGGCCGGCCGGGGAGTTCGGTCCTAGAGGTTCTGTCTGAAGCCGACTACTGGGGTTCTCTGGTGGAGGCGACGCAAAGCTAAGAACACACCAACGAGAGAATGAGAGGGGGCTAAAAGGGTTGCGTGACACAATCTTATTGGGTTTAATATTTTCTCTCTTGATTATTATTTTGATGGGTTTTGAGAAACCCATGGCTATGTTCTAATAATTATTTTAACTAGGGTTTTTATGTTGAAACCACTTTGGGTATTAGGCTATTTGAATTGATTTATTGAGCAAAAGACCATTATGATTTGAATAGATTAATATTTGAATATTGTTTATTGATTAATTGAAATATTAGTTGTTGCTTCACCGGTTTTAAAAACCTATGTGCCTAGTGAATTAGTTTTGCGAATATGTTTGTCTTATTATTTGATGATCCATGCTTAGTTAATTTCTTTGATGGGTTATGCTTAGAAAAGCAAATAAAATTTGTGAACTATATTTAGTTTCGTATAATTTTATCGCTAACACAATTTGATGGTGCATGCTTTGGTTTAATCTTTTGATGTGTCATGCTTAGGCTGTCCCAGCGATATTTACAACGCTAATACTTATAATAGGTGATGTTGATAGAACGGACGATAAATAAATATTCATGAATTATGTTTCATTTCAGTAATTGAATAGAAATAGTGGTAGATACTATAAACCCTGGTTACCGTCTTTTCCATTGATTTCATTTTATTAGTTTAATTTTATTATTTCTTTTTCAATTATAAAAATCCAAAAATATTATTGTTGGTTACTCTCGATTAGAGATATTGATTACAGTATTTCCACCGCTCCCTGTGGGTTCGACCCGTACTTGCCTCTGTCTACCAGTTAGACACCGTGCGATTGCGGTTATTACATATAGGCATCTCCGGATCCTATCAACTAGGTACCGGGGTTTTTATGCATTTACGATTTCCTCGTTAACAAAATTCTGGTGTCTGTGTTATTTCTTTTCCGCATTATATTTGTTATATAATTAAAATAATACAGGTTGTGCATTGTTCAATCAATTAAAATATCCGACCTTTTGGTTGTTGATTTAAATTGATTGACACTTGGATGTTGGTCTTTGGTACCATCCAAGTTTATGTCTCTTGTATCTAAATTGATCTCGCAGTTTACTTGAGTAAGATTTAAATCGAGAGATAGAGATATAAACTCTTTGATGTACTTTTATCTAGATTGAGTCTGACCATCTAGTTGATTCTCTAGAAAGTATATTGGAGTTTGTATATACAGATTTCTAATCGAAATATTGGGTGTGGTTGTTAGACCCCCGCTTTTGCAGAAGGTGTTGTTGTTTATGAGTTATATCAAAAAGTAGAACTGGCTAGCAAGATGGAAAGCTACCAGGTGATTTCTGGATACTGTATTATTGTCGACCCCAAACTTGTTGTTTGGTGAAAAATAGGTGAAGCCTATTTATACAAGTCATATTGAAATGTACCCTAGTCTCGTAGGAAGTGGATAAGATTGAGTGGTGGAGAAATAAAGTAACGTGTAACTGTCAGACATTATGCTTCCATGATGAAGGAAGTGAATTCGTGTAACCGTCAGACATTATGCTTCCATGATGAAGGAAGTGAATTCGTTTACACCGTTACTTTTTACCACCACTAATTGTCCCACTTCATGAAACTTTCTTGTAGCGAGCGCGTTGCACGCCACACGTTGTAAACCGCCAGACCAATACCCTGATGAGCATCCCCTAGTTTGTGACATGTTTGATGTCTCGAGTGTTTTCGTGGAAAGCATGTAGCACTTTGATAGTGTGGTAAGTCAATGTCAAAGGACTTACCACAGGAAAATAACATGTAATACTATTAGGCTCGTTTTGGCTGGTCGCCTAAAACTTTCCACAGTTTTGTCAGTTCAGTGGCGAACTTTTATGGCTGAGATCGCATCTCATGAAGGAAGGTAGTCGTTGATTATGGCTACCTTGTGTTGGCGCCTGAAAATGTCGCAGTGGCGTTTTGGTGTACGCCAGTGGCAATGTGGCATGACTGGCATGGCTCGTGTATGCCAGTGGCACCTGGCGTAGCCATGGCCACTAGATTTAAGCAGCTGGTCGCATGAAACTTGACATAAGTCTGTCAGTTCGGTGGCGAACTTGGATGGCTGAGATTGCATCTCATGAGGAAGGATGGCCATTGATTATGGCCGCATCTTGTTGTATAGAAAAGTGGCGACATTGTCATAGCGGCGCCATTGGCATAGCCGTGACGTTGTGGCATGGCCAAAACTAGGATTTGGCTCCATGGCCAAAATTAGGGCTTGGCGGCGTGGCCAAGGCTAGGATTTGGCGTCGTGGCCAAAATTAGGGCTTGACGGAGTGGCCAAAATTAGGGCTTGGCGGCGTGGACAAAATTAGGTCTGACCAGCGTGGCCTAGGCTAGGATTTGGCGACGTGGGAAAAATTAGGGTTTGGCGGCGTGGCCAAGGATAAAGTGTCTCGTGGCATGTTACTGCGGCAGAGCGGCATTTTTGCATGCCGATTAATATGTTGTTGTGGCAGGGCGTGTTTGGGTTTCCAGTTAGCATGGTGGCGCGGCAGGGTGCGTTTGGCCTTTAATGTATTATGGCAAGTTTATGGCGACTTGATTGGTCAAGAAAATGGGCCGGCCAAATATAAGGCACGGCCACACCTCTAGTGCTTGTGACGCATTTAAAGTGACTTGATTGGTCGGTAGGAAGGAGAGGGCTGCCCAAGCAAGGGAGCAGCTAAACTTCTGGTGTGAGTGTGAGGCTTTAGAACAACCTGATTGGGCGATGGGAAATAGAGCCAGCAAGTATGGGTCCAACCACAACTTATGTGTGTGGCAGGTTTAAAGCGACCTGATTGGTCGACAAAGGAGTAAGGGCCGGTTAGGTAGCATGGGGCGTGTCCAAGTGGCGTCGTCTAGCCTACGACATAGCCACGCTTCCCTCATTGTTGCTCCTACTTCGCGACTCTGTTTATTCTTTGCTTTCTGACTGAGTGTTTTGTGCATGGGCCTTAACCTCGGTACTTAGAGGTCCGTGCTAATCTGCTGTGAGTGAACACAAATCGGTCATGCCATGCCAATATTAAGGGTTCTCCTAGGGAACATAAGCACAATAAAAGTACTCAGCAGTCTCCGATATTTGTGAGCAATGCATCTAGGAGATTATGCATTCATTAGGCTCTATACTAGTGATTAATTCATCTAGGAGCTTGAGATTCGATATAATATGAAGAGAGACATAGGTGCTCATCAGATTTTTATATATTCTCCAAATTCCCTACGGAATATAGACATATCAATGTCTACTACATCTGATGCCGGGTCAGGTAGATAGACTTTTACAAATTTAGCCCTGAACTAAAAACCACCATCAGCAGTGAGATTTTAATAAACTCTCATTTCAAAGGAGGATGCTTGTACGCGAGAAAAAGTTTTTTTTCAATAGACGTGCGTCTGTTAGTAACAAATTTGTCTATGAGCTTTCATGAAAAAAAATTATTTTCAATATGTAAGCTTTCACAATTTTTTTGAAAATATACTCTCGAGGGAGCAAAAATATATAGTGGGAATTATATAATTGCTCTCAATTTTGATGGGCTACACAATTACCCTTATCATACAATAAAAATACCCCTCTTTATCCAAAGCCCATAAGGGGTCCATTAATCTTTTTATTTGTTTCCTTAATTACCCTTCCTCTTTTCACCTTCGGATTAAATCATTTCATTTTTATTTTCACATCTGAAAATTTTTATTTCCCTTTCCTTCTCTTTCAACCACCTCCGTCGCCTCTGCAACTTCACCACCCTCTCCGTCGCCGTCACCATCACCATCATGTCCTCCACGATTAGCAGCAGATCTATTACCGAGTTAGTGTTCGATTTCACCACCATCTTCTTGTCACCACCGCCAATTGTATCTTAATACTCTACTTTGTTTCTTCTTGTCGTAAAAACAAAAACTAATCAAATCACTTTAGTAGCAGATTATTGTTCATCTCCTTCTTCATTTTGTTTTCAGTTTTCAGTATCAGATCAAATTCAGAGAGATCGAGAGTTTGGATTTTTAGGGTTGCCTTCTGATGGTTTTCTATTATTTTACTAAAGATCGATTAGTGATTCTGGTCTTGAACAATCTCCATGAATATTAAATAGGTAAACAATCGATTGTATTTAAACAAGTTTATATATCTTACGATTTTAATTTGGATTTTGATTCAATAGATTTTAACAAATCAGTTTCCAATTTTCGATAATTTCGATATGTTTTGTGTATCAAATGTTTACTGGTAATGATTTAGTTGATTTACGGTGATATCCATTTCATGATTTACGTGAAGAAGGAAAAGATTTGATATCCATTTCATGATTTACGGTGATATCCATTTCATAGATTACGGAGTATGAACTGTAAGAAGGAAAAGATTTTTGATGAGGATGAAAACAATAATTTCGTGGGGAAGGAAGAGGATATTCCTAAAATAAATACTTCATGTGGGTTGCTTGTTGGTCCTGTTGGTACAACCGAGGATCAAATTTTGGAATGGAGTGCTGAGAGCAGATCCGGAACCCGCAACAGGAATGGCGATTTCTCGCGTATAGTCTGGTCTAGAAAATTTGTTTTATTTCACGAGCTTTCAATAAAAGATGCCCCATTTTCAATGATGGAATTGGCAATAGAGCGTTTGAGTTGTGATAAATGTCTGATATAATTCTTAGCAGATGAGGTGGGATAATGGGAGAACTTAACAGGCGAAGGATCGAAGTGGTTGAGGAAAAGTCTGCGCTCAGATACAATACCACCATGAAAGCTGATCTTATCATTGCGGGATCTGGTGTCTGTTCTGATTGGATTGGTAAGCATTTAAAACTAAGTGTTGTTAATATATATTGTCTTAAGCATTTCAAAAGAATGAGAAAAGATCTCGTGAAATTTTTCATTCACGGCCTTAAAAGATGCCTTTGTACTGCATTGTTAACATGTATGTCTTTGTGGTGTAAATATGCACAGTGCCTTCATAGTCATCCTTGATTCTTGATGTCACCAAATGTGTGTACAGTTACTTGTCAGTGTAATTGTTTTATCATCATTATGTTTCCTCTGACAGTCGTACTAGTTAGTATCGTCAAAACTCAAAACTACTAATGTCTGGCACTTATTGTAAATAAAAATTAAGATTATGCCTACGAGATTGTTGATGCAACTAATCGTTAATGTTGTGGAGTAAGTAATACTACTGTTAAATGCTTCTCATTTCATTCTTTGTTTTCACAGGAAAAGCTACCAGATTAGTGGACTCCGATGGAATCATCAACAATCAGTTTTGTCAAAGACACTAATGTAGGAAGTGTCATTACTGGTATTTAGTCATGTCTCTTCCGTCGTCGCCCCCCCCCACACACTAATAGTACTTGTATGCATTATACAACAATAAAATAATAGGGAGTGTCTTCTTTTCATGCTGCATTTTTGTTTTTACTCTCATTATGATTACATTATTCATAGACCATACTACATCAGTATATAGTTTGGTCCTCTATTGATACATATATTACTCGTAGAAAAACAAGTTGTTTTTTTGTCTGTTGTGGTGGTGGGGGTAATAATCCATATATCGTAATAAATCTTCATTTTTAGTTGCTGCAGTGGTACTTGAGATAAGTCATTGAGGCTGGTGTTACTGAGGCTATTGGTTATTCGACCTGGTGTTACTGAGGCTGCAGCTGCAGCTAAACGTGCCATCACAACAGGTTCTTTACTGTTTTCATCGTCTTTTTACATGCTAATAATTCTGGATGGAGTTTTACGTTGGCCTGCACTTACCCTTGAAGCTATAATAGTGAGTCCACTCCTCCACTCTTGTTTACTTGTATACTAATAGTTACATTAGATGAACCTATGGTGTAATGGTATCACAACTGACTCTAGTCAGAAGATGCGTGTTCGATTCACGTTAGGTTTACTACTTTTAGTATATTTGTGTATCAACGATAGAAATTGACCTTAGTTTAGGGATTCAACAACAAATATTTATGTATCAACAATAGAAATTGACCTTAGTTTAGGGAGTCAACAACCAATGTTTCTGTATCAACAATAGAAAAATGGTATCAACAACCAATGTTTGTGTATCAACAATAGAATTTAATCTTAGTGTTAGGAGTCAACAACAAATGTTTGTGTATCAACAATAGAAATCGACCTTAGTTTAGGGAGTCAACAACCAAGGTTTGTGTATCAACAATAGAATAATGGTATCAACAACCAAGGTTTGTGTATCAACAATAGAAAAATGGTATCAACAACCAATATTTGTGTATCAATAATAGAAATTGACCTTAGTTTAGGGAGTCAACAACCAGTGTATCTGGATCAACAATAGAAAAATGGTATCAACAACCAATATTTGTGTATCAACAATAGAAAAATGGAATCAACAACCAATATTTGTGTATCAAAAATAGAAATTGATCTTAGTGTTAGGAGTCAACAACAAATGTTTGTGTATCAACAATAGAAATCGACCTAAGTTTAGGGAGCCAACAACCAAGGTTTGTGTATCAACAATAGAATAATGGTATCAACAACCAAGGTTTGTGTATCAACAATAGAAAAATGGTATCAACAACTAAATTTGACAAGTATTTTTGAAATTTTGATTTTTTGGGTCAACAAATATTTTCAGTTGTTGACGCCTAATATTAATGGCGGCGGAGGTGGTGGAGGCGGTGGCGAAGGCAACAACAGTGATGGTGGCGGCGGCAACAACAACAGTGGTGGTGGTGGCGGAGTGGCGGCGATGGTGGCGTCGGCAACAACAGTGGTGGTGGTGGTGGTGGAGTGGCGATGGTGGTGGCGACGGCAACAACAGTGGTGGTGGTGGTGGCGGAGTGGCGGCGGCGGAGTGGTGGTGGCGGCGGTGCTGTTGGTGGTGGTGAAATGAAATAATAGAAAAATCTATTTTTAATGGATAAGATTTTTAAATAGAAAATAATATTGTAAGTGAGGGTATTAAGGTAACCTATCTTTTAATGGATAAGGCATTTAAATGATATGGGTATTTATATTGTTGTATAAGGGTATATTTATTGGGGGTCAAAACTAAGGTTATTTAATAAATTTACCCAAACATATATATATGTTTTTCAAATTTACGCGAGTTTCACGTTAAAACATATTTTTTGTAAAATCAATGTTTTGATTTTGAACAACTGTTGAAAGTAGACAATTATACATGGTGAAATAATGTCTGTATGTGAGTTTTCACAATTGTAGAATGAATGTTTGTCCAAATTTTGAAAAACCAGTGAATGTTCACACAGTGAAAATTTATGTGAAATCAAATTTTGATTTTCAGCAATTGCTTTAAGTAAACAATTTTTGATAAAATATTGTTTGTATGGATTGTGTGATCTGATAGTGTATGCACAAAATACATTGAGTGTTCACTCGGTGGGAGTCGCCCACACGGTGAAAATTTTGTGGATTGCTCACATGAAAATCAAGTTATGATTTTGAATAAAAAAATTTCTCGTGTTTGCAGGTTCGAGGAGAAGAGCAAATTTTGAAGTATTAACTCTTGTATCACAATCATTACTGTTTGTGGAATCGTAAACAGGTAAGAGTTGAAGGTTACCATTTTTGTAAATGCTGTTGTGAGCACCTTTATTCCATGATTCATTGTTTTGTTGAATCCTGCACTTTGTATGAACGATGTGCCGAAATAGAAATGTTATGCATCTGTCACATCCACTTTGCAAGAATGACTGACTCCCATGATAACACTTCCAAAGATGGTGTTTCCAGAGATGATATCTATACGGATGCAACTTTAAGAAATGGTGCTTCTGGGACCTCTGAGTGATGGTGAGAGATCCTTCATACTGATTTGTATTCCTGGTTATTTCATTAACTTTATCACAGGATGATCGTGTAGTGAGATCCCGGATCAATGTAGACTACATGATGTTAGTAAATGACGTGCAGTCCCCAGCCGTTTCTTTGGTGAGTTGTCGATGTTTCCCCTGTCATGACTTTTCTTATACATACAATTAGGATCACAAACAAATGTTTGTTAATCTTAGAATTTTGCTCCATTGATCATTGACAGTCTTCATCTTGCTCCTAGGGAAAATAATTCAGGAATCCAGCACCGATGGGGGAGTTGATGTAAGTATCTCTTTTAAGGCCAGCGATCATGGCATCTCCTTAAATGAAGTAATAATAATTATTTTTGATATATCCACAAGGAGATTATTGCGGATAAACAACATATTGATGAAGCACATTCTTCCTTGGAAAATGAGGAGATGGAGAATCTTCAAAACCCAGAACTGAATGGATGTAGCAATGCCACTAACCGGTGACTTCAACAACATTAGTCTTTCGAACGGCTTAGAGACTCCTCAATTAAGTATTCCTCCTATAATTTCTTCATAGAAGTATGAAATTTCTGACTTGTGAATGAATGAGAATCCATATGAATATATGAATTTTTTTAGTGAAATACGTCATCAGAAAATTTCAGAACTCAGCCTTTTAGCAAAAACACCATAAAATCTTCATCTGATATCGGATTTTTGCGATATACGCATGTATTATCATGCCCAAGAGATTTCCAAGCTTTCTTGAAGAAGCTTTTATAGTTTTGAGCACGTTTAGGGGCCTAAATAGGTGAAACAGTAAACTTCCAGGAGACTTCCAGAAAATTTTCAGTTGGCATGTAGTCCAATGTTTTGTCCACATCTCTTTGCTCGTTTATCCAATTGCTGTGAATTTTGGATATGTTATAAAGAACATCCATACAAAGAGAATGACATATGAATTAACCTTAGATTCCTTACCAACTTCACCCGATCATTTCTTTGTACAGTACAATGTAAAATCACTTCATACAGTCTTGTTGTAAAACGTCTCTTTTGTGTCTTTAGACCATTTGCTCGTGTCTTGAACGCTTTATGAATGATTTCAATGCCACTGATTAATTTGCAACATGAAACCTTAGGTTGATACATGACCCTGGTGCTTGCAGTACCACTTTTTGTTTCTGTCAGTCATAGAAACATCACTTCTGAAACCCTGGTCATGGGACCATAACTGAGGTTGCTCTCAAGAGAGGATAATGTAATGACCATGGTTGTATGTCCCGGTTGTAGCATTCATTCTACGATGAAGGATTAGCATAGGAGAGCTTGGTTCCTTGAACTGTAAAATTGATCATCATGACCAGTGGACCGTCAGTCTCCAGTAATCTCTCCTTTTCATTTTCCATTCTTCTGGTAAGACCTAGATAGAGGACCCAGGTAGAAAAAATTGATGTAAAGACCTAGGTGGTCGAAGTTAGAGGTACCTTGATGAAGGACTTATTGGAAGGGCCTGGTGGACATTGATCGACTGTGGAGGTTATGAATCTCGTCTAAGAGTTGCTGCTTGCATGTTATATGTTCTGGAAGCTGTAGGAACCTCATACAACATCAGAATTTGGTGCTTGACACCAACTTTTGAAGCTAAGAGACTGAGTTATCATATGAGAAAATATTCGCTCCATTTGGAGTTGTATAGGTCATTCAATAACGCATTAAAATTCATAACTTGTATTCCCGAGAAAATTTTCATATTCCATAGACCTGACGGGAAATGCCATATCTTTCAGCTTGAATGTCCGATTGATACGCCCTTTTGGTATGTTGTATCCGAGATATAGACGGACATCTTTTGTTGAGGAAGCATCGTCACATTCCTTACTAATTGGTACGTTTTTGTAAACCCTTGTCCTGAAGTATGTTGTACTTCATTTGTAGAGGTGATGAGAACATCTTATAGAAGATTTTGGCTTGTGTCCGTCCATCGTGAAATCTTTTGGAAGACGCTCATGTTAATATGTTTTCACGTCTACACATCTTTATATAAATCATTAGTGATTCAAGAAGTCTGTTTCATCGAGAAATACTTCAGAGAATGGTTAGTTGATAAAGCCTTATCATAAGGATGTTGCTCCTGAGACCATTGTTGATGCTGAGATCACGATTGAATTCTCTACAGAAATTCTTGTTGATGATAAGACCATGAATGGAGCTATTCCACATATCCTTGTTGATGCCGATACTATGGTTGAAGTTTCTCCAGAGACCAAAAGGCTTGAACCATGATTATCGATGTAGTCTTTGCTCCTCCATCCAGTGAGCCTTTTACATTCACGAACTAGTTGATGGGTTGAGCATTCTTAAGATGAAGGTGTACGGGGAGTTTAACCTAAATTCTCATGAACATTATGACTTTACCGTGAAGTGTTTTTGTCAGGGAATTGATATTATTACGGAAGATAGCAACAACAGTCTTCATTCTGAATGCGATCAGTGAAAAGAGAAAGTTATTCAGTCGTGTAGGGGTTTGTAATGTAGAGAGGTCCCGTTGATGAAGTTTTATAGAATCACATCAGGTTGTAATAAATATATTTGAATATACCTTTCCAATAAGATCAAGTCCCCAATGTATGTTGAAGGAATTTGTGACATCGATGGATGAATGATGTTGCATCTGCTTCAGAAGTCTTATCATGGGATAGTGAAAACTTTGTGAATACCAATATTTTGTGGAGCACGTCTCATGATCTTAGTGGTCACGTACATGATAACTATATAGCCTTCGGTAGACAGAGGAATCCAAGTGACAGAGGCTACCTTCGTAAATCTACTTTATCTCATCCCAATAAGGGATAACTCGACGGCCAAGATGGAAAAATAAAGCCTAGTCTAGAGAGAGGCAGCTGGTGAAGGGACAGAAGTAGATGACATATATAATCAGCATTAAATGCACAAATCTTTTATCTACATGCATAATCCAAGAACGTGAAGAGATATGATGTGGCGTAAACTGAATGGAAAAGGCTAGCGGTGAGCGAAGGTACAGTCTGTACTGAGGCTGGGAAGTTCCCAAAGGAACATGGGTCAGATGAGGTGGCAGAGTTCTACTGGAGAAAGCACGCGGCGAACGAATGTACCATTTTACGGAAGGTATATCAGGAAATGATGGATCCAAAGACAGCAAAGATGTAGCTGGATAAGAAGGGGCTATAAATACCAAGCCTTACCAACAAACTAGAGGCATTCAAGATCTAAGAAAGAAGATCTAGTCTTAAGCTTATACCTCTTTAATGTTTAGAACTTAAGTGTTTACTTCAACTTAAGTTATCTCTATTACTTTGGGAAGCATTTAAGATCTTTGTAACCACCATAACTTAATACAAAACAATCACTCATTACCCCGTGGACGTAGACAAAATTCGAACCACGTAATCTCTTGTGTCTCATGATAACTTAGTAGCTTTTATATTATATTTGTGTTCTTCGTTATTATTGTGATCTTGAGTATCATTTATTAGTTAGCATTATCAGTTCAACAGAGGCATCGATACTACTTAGCATCTGATTCTCTGAGATGTATACATTACGTAGACTATGGGAAAACGAGTAGTCACAGTTTGGCGCTAGAAGGTTTTGCTCACCAACTTGAGTTTTTATATTCCTTCCTTTATTTAACTTACGCATCTTCTTTAACGAAGATATCTGAGTTCACCAGCGATGGATCTCACTCTTTAGTGGTCAGTTCATCCGTTTTCACAGGATCTTTTGAGTCCATATCCTCTAAAGATTAGCAATATAGCAGATCTACAAAAGTTTTCACAAAAACACACACAAAACGTTAAAACTTTTGTTTTGTACTAAAACACCTTTTCCGAAAAAGTATTCTTCAGGTCTGAGTACCTCTGAGCACTGAGGACTCTCGGCGAGAATTTAAGGAAGCAAAAATCTTTTCAAGCATTTAATACCCCACTTTTCGAAAAGATATGGTACCTTTCTTAATTATTTTTAACATTTAAGGTTGTTTTCTCCAAGGGTGTCATAAAATTTAATACCCATCTTTTAAAACGTCACTTCAGCACTTTTTCTGAAAAAAAAAATCTACTTAGCCGTCTTCTCTGTCAGAGCATTAATAGCTACTTTTGACTAAGGCACCCAAGTAGCAATTTTTTGTCATCTTTTCTGTGACCGCAGGATAACAAAAGCCGAAGGCATGAAGAAACTAAGTGATGTACCACAAAGCTCGCGACCAGCAGTCACACGAGGCAGATCTCAAAAGCCATCTCAAGAAAACCAAAGAACCGAAGCAGAGGACGAGAAAAGTGAAATAACAAGAAGAACGATTGCTAACAAACCACCTATTCCTACTAAAGGGATAGGGAAAACATCGGGAGCTTAACCACTCTACGACATGTCGTTACCGGAGCATCCCACAATTACGAAGCCTCCTACGGCTAACTCAGGGTTACCCAGAACCTCAGCTCCTATGGGACGAGGGCTGGGAAACCTAACCCCAATCCAGATAGATCAAGGCGCGCCAGTCATTGAAGATGGAGCAGATAACTCTGAGGATACAGACGACAGCACCCCTCAGGGTGGTGGACTCCACAATGAAGAACAAATTTCAGCATGAGCAGCAGCTCTGCTACTGCGAAACAAAGAACAAGAAGATGCCATGCACGTGATTGCCCAGGAGAACCAAAATCTAAAAGATATGTTGGAAGTACAGATCGAAGGTTCCCAAACTCACCCTTCGTTAAAGAGGCGTGAAAACGGAGCTATCTCAGGAAGACAAAGGGTGGATCCCAACCCATATAAGGGATCTAGGAGAGTGCAACATGATCCAGACAAAATGGATCCAACGTACAAGCCCTCTCAACCCTACTATGATGAGGCATTCTCTGGAGATGCTCATAATGTGAACATGGTCATGGAGAAAATGGGGAAAATGCGAAAGGAGATACAAGGACTAAAAACAGGTCACGCATGCGCAAGACTGGAAGAAGTGTTGCAAGAAGCGACAACATCCCGTTGTCTTTTCGCATTTTGAGGGAACCCATCCCTCCGAAGTGTCCGGTACCTACGTTTCAGGCATACAATGGTACCTCTGATCCCGCATCCCACCTACGATACTACACTCGTGTCCTTTCCCATTGGGAAAGAGATGAGGTAGTACTTTGTAGGTACTTCCCTACAAACTTGATGGGATCCATATTGGCGTGGTATGACAATTTACCAGCAAACTCAATTGACTCCTTTGAGCAATTGTCGACGGTATTCTTGGAGACATACATGTATAACAAATCAACCAATGCAAGGTTAGATAGGCTATTTTCTTTACCTATCGGACCCCGGGAAACATTGATGCAGTACACGGAAAGATGGAAAAAGACGTGCCAATTGGAAAAGTCAATCCAGAAATTAACATTAATTGTTATAAGTACGGACTTGATAGAACCTCGGCTGTCTCCGTGGAGCTTCACAACAGATCCCTTGATTCTGAAGGAGAGCTTAGGGTTGTCCAAGATCGTTACATCAGGCTCGAAGAAATCCAGAAGGACAACCCCAGGGTGCAAACAAAGGCAACCACGGCTCCGCAACGAACCAACTCTTTGGAACAAATTCCGGAGATACCTAAGCGACAAAACGAAGCTGGGGGCGGGACCAGCTATCGAGACAAAATATCCAAATACGGAGATAGCAAAAGAGGAAAGGAAAAAGAAAAATTTGCAGATAAAGTCTACACAAAGCTAAACACAACGTTCTCATATATTCTGAGCAAGAAGGAAGCAAAACCAGGCTTTCCTTACCCTAAAACTAGGGGGAAGCAACCAGACAAGACAAAGGAAGCTAAGGAGTACTGTGAGTATCACCAGTACTACGGGCGTACTACGAACACATGCTACCAGCTGCGAAACACAATTCAGAGATTCATAGACGAAGGCAAGCTCATGGAGTATGTGCAAATCCAACTAGCTGATGCTGAGATAGCCCCCAAGAAAAAAAAATCAACAACAATTAAAAAAACCAGGGACCAAAACCATGCTTCTCTTTTGCAACCTAAACAACAACAATTAAAAAAAAATCAACTCATCGTCAGGGTCGATGAAAATAACCAATGCCGACTAAACAATAGTCTGAAGGGTCTTATTCAACTACCATGCCGTCTTATAACAACTCTGAATATAGGAAATACATGCGATTTTCCACACAATTATTCGACAGGGTCTATAATCCATTCAATGCCGGCTAATATGCATCTGGCAGGGTGGTATTCAAATAGCATGCCGATCTTATAACTTATGGCATCAGGAAACACCAAAAAATTTCAAAGCATACCGTCGGCAGAGTAAAAATTTATAATCCAACGACTGTAAGAAACAACATATTTAGCCGGCATGGCATTAAGGTTGAATACCGTGCCAACCCTGTAAATAGCGGTTACAGATATTAACACCAGCAAGATCTTCAACCTAAGATCTTGCCGACTAACCCTAAATATGAAAAGTCAACAGGGTCTTGAATCAGAGACCCTGCCGTCTAAGTAACTGCAGATTAACAAATTTGATTTTTCTGACCTAGTTTGACATGCAAACATAAAATTAAAGTACTGGAGTGAGTTTAAGTAGGCCCTTACTCTCTCAATCGCGCCATGTCTTTGGTTTCAGCGGATTGATTTCTTCTTCTTCAACGGTGTTTTTACTCCGTTTGTATTGAAATAAGTTTGCAATTCCAGGATTATCTCGATTAGGTTTTCTATTAGTTTGTTTCAAATGAGTAGCCTTCTGCCGCTCCATTTTTGAAGATTAATCGACAATCAATTTTTGGGATCGACGAATTAATCGACGAGTTTTCGATGGTGGGGATGGAGAAACCGGTATGGTAGAGGAGGAGAAAAAGAATAGGATAAGATGAAATGAAAATGATAACTGATTAGGGTAATAAGAATTATAATGGTAAAGGGTAGTTTTGTAACTTCACCCATTAGGACACCCCCCTTAACCCTTAAAAAGAGTCCACTTAAATATGGGTATACCCAAATTAATTTGTATACCCCAATCCGGACAGAATTAGAAATTATATGTTACTACTCAGTGGCGGAGTCAGAAAGATTGGGTTGGGGGACAACTATGTATACACATCGTAACAATGAATGCAGTTGAAGGCCGCAAATTTCTTTTAGATATTTTCTACACTAACATATCAATTTCAGGATCAAAAATTATGGTTAAAAAAGAATTTAAATTTGAAAAACTCATAAACAAAATATTTTCCCTTAATTTAGGTGTATAATTAAGTAACAAATTACAATAAAATATATATATATATATAAGTGAATAATTGTAGACAAACTGGTCACTATTTTTTTCCCCAAAATAGTTATCATTTTTAATTAAATATAAGTAAATTTTCTTTTACCTAACAAAATGATAATGGTATGGCAGATACAATCGAGCCAGCCCATAATTACCGGTGTCAGATCAGTGGTTCTTCACATACCGTGCAAACAAACCACACAAAAACCGTATCTTAAAAATCTCTCACATATATTATTTTGGTGGGTCCCGGTGGACCCCGCGGAGAATAGCATGGGGTCCTGTTCTATTATTTATGTCTGGTTTAATCCAATTAGATGGTACGGAGTGTGCACCCCGGTTAAGTCAGGGGTGCACAAAGTCGTACTCTTTTTCAGAAGTACTCCGGTTTAAGCCAATGAATAGAAAACCAGAAACCAATCCGAGAATTTAAGCCAATGATAGGGGTCGGAATGTGCACCCCGGTTTTAGAGGGGTGCACAAATTTGGACTCTATTTAAAATTCTAAATCCAAACTGATTTCTTGCTTTTTGACTTATAGAAGTTAAAAAGTAACTTCTAATAGCGCGTTTGGATACACAGCCAGAAGTACCTTTTTGACTTCCAGAAGTCAAAAAGCAAGAAGTCAGTTTGGGTGTGGAATTTCAGAACGACTTCTAGAAGCAGAAAAGTCAACTTTTTGTGAAGCAAAATATCTGAACTTCTGACTTCTTCTTCTGTCATAAGCAGAATTGTATCCAAACGCAGTATAAAATTCATGTAACGTCACACTTGGTCCAAGTTAGAGTTTTGGCGAGCGGCGAACATTTGTGTTAGTCAGCTGGACGAAATATTAGTTTGGTCAAATATGCAGTCAGTTATGCATGATTCGAGAAAAACACGAAAATGCATATATTCGTGTTTAATGCGTTTAACATATCTCAATTAAGCACGTAAAATCCGGCATATATTATAAATTTTTTTTTTACTATTACCATGTATTAAAAATCATTTGGGTGCATTATTTATGATTCTTTTTAGGGTGTTTTACAGAATGATCACACTCCCCTAATTAGTTTTACAAAATGATCATATCTTTAATTAGTGTTTGTAAAGTGGTATTTTTCCATCCGACTTAACAGTTTTGAAAAAAATAGCTTGACTTTTGTCTTAAACACCCCTCTGGAGTTGTTGAGGTGATGGTGATGAACTGGTGGTGGTGGTGGTGGTGGTGGTTATACCCAAGAGAGGAAGCGGTGAACCCTCCCCGATCCTGAATGCGGGCTGAAGCTCCGGTGCCATGTAAGGATCCTGATCTATTTCACCACCAGCAGCAGCAACAAGCAGGAGTGCTACCACCACCAGCAAGCAGGAGCGCCACCACCAGCAGCAAGCAACACCACTGTTCATAACCAGATCCTTTAACAACTCAGCTCAAAGCCATCACCAGATCCATTTTATTAAAAAAAAAATCAACAAACCATATTCAACTCTTATGCACCACCACCTCCAACCATAGTAACACCATCTTCTCAGCTTCTAACCCACCACATACAACCACCTCTGATTCCTTCTTCTCTGTAATCAACAGATTCAACCTATAACTGATCGACTAATTCCACCACCATTCAATCAATATCAGTACCACCACTTCAATTACACAAAACCCATTCTCAGTTCCTAATTCTTCATTCAAACAACCTTAATTTCACCTGATTCTACACCCCTTCATCGAATTCCTGTAATTCATCACACAATCGTTACCACTGTTTAACTACTGATTCAAAATCACAAAATAAAATTAGGGTTTGTTAGATATTATCTCTTTCCATCTCCCATCTTCGAAATCACAGAATCAAACTAGGGTTTGTCTTCACAAAATTATTCACACGATTACTTCCATCTTCAATCACATCAATAGCACACCAAACTGTTAATGGAAACATCCAATAATGTTCATCTCCTTCACAAATCTATCGATGCATTTTTTTTCTTTTTTCGGTAGATACAGTTGTAGAGGGCGAGAGAAGAGGAGAACGACACAAAAATGAGAGAATGAGAGAATGAGAGTTTGGTTTCGTTTCGTTTCTTCTTAGGGTTTCAGGGATAAGTAGGTAATTTGGACCATGATTTAACTCTGATTTGTGGGGCCCGTTGTCAGTAACTCTGGAACAAACAGCCCACTGACCATTTTGCAAATACTTTGTAACAGCATGACTTATTTGTGAATCGGTATTAGCAAGTGGGACTGTTTTTATAAATACCTTTTTTATATTGTATATATATTATATGAAAATCCATGGTTTAAATGGTATATATAACAATTATGGAACATAATCACCAACAAACATGTACGTATAAACGGATACGATGAATATGATGGAATCACCGTAAAATGGGGTTGAATTAATGCGGCAAATAATTTGTATAGTCCGCTAACCATTCTGAAATGCTAAAAAAAAATCACGATTATGACTCGGGGTTATAAAAATGCGTCTAAATACGTGTATTAATGTGTGTTCGAATAGTACGCATATAATTCGCGAAAGGATAATATCAAATTTGAAATTTATGCATGTCTGACTAAATATGTTAGGCGCAGGGCATAGATTATACTCCTTAAAAAGTCCACTCTTTAAACGACAAATAATAATGAATTAAGTATATACTAGGTGATAGAGTTGAAGTCGAATCTATTGTACATTCGCTGGCATGGTGGGCAGGGCTGACGGAAGCTTCCAATTGATTCAAGAGTGAAGTGATTCAACTGCAAGCGCCACATATGGCTTCTCACATCACATGAAAAAATGTAAAACTTTATTGACCAAAAACAACCAAAATCATAGCGAAGCACTGTTTTGAATTTTAGCATCGAGATTCATTTCAAAGATAATTTGATCACAAAAAGGTAAATAGTGTCGCGTCAGTGAATGTGGGATTCAAATTTCCAGCCAAACTTTGTTTGTCTTTTAGACCTAAGAATTCAAATCCAAGGGCTATCCAACCAAAAAACTGATGACTAAACCATAAATCTCCCTTGTCTACGATTACTGCTGTTTATTGGACCAATATCAAAGGAGGAGTTGGTGCTAATAATGGCTTCATCAATTGTCACATGGGTACCGTGATCAATGAAGTCCGCCCCTGAACATAGCGTATCAAAACTGATCCTATTCATAGGGGCTGTTTGGTAACCATTATTTTAATGGATTATCAGCCCATAATCCATTATGTAGATTATAATGGATTTTATATGCGTTTGGAAACCATTATAATAATTGTTTATTTTAATCATAATTGAAAAAATCCATTATTTCCATAAACAGGAAAAAATTGTTTTGAAAATTTATTATAATCAATTATTTTTTCTTAGAAACTCAAATTGAATTTTTTATTCTTATTTTCTCTAAACTATCAAGAGAGAGACATCAAAACAACATAGGACTAAAAAAACATCGTAGATCATTATTTTCTCTTCTCCATTTTGAGATCATCGTTTTATGATAATAAATTATTTAAAAAAAGTGTTTGGAAAAATTTATTTTAAAAATGATTATATCAAAATCATTTATCAATTTATGATTATCTATAAACATAAATAGATAATCATAAATTTTACCAAACAAGGCCATAGGTATTATTTATCTATCTTACAAACAAATACTAATACTAGGGACTCGGAGAGGCACAGTGCGATCCTTATTAGTGCGCATATACCGGGTCAAGGACTTGGTATACTTTTTGAAACATCATTATTAAACATTTCTAATGCGATAACACACATTCCATAAGGACAAGGGTCAAAGGGGGACAAACGACCGATCAATAACCATATATATATCTAAGTAGATGATCGCAGCAAATTATGTAGTACCACTACTACTACCACCACAACCAACCAAATTATGAGATACGAAATTCAGTTTCAAAACCAAGTCATGGAGGGCAAGAAGGTTGCAAACATTTTCTTTGTATTTGTTTTGATCTTTTCTCTTTTTCTTTGTTCCGTTCATTCATGTAAGAGCAAGGGTGAGGAATGTTCTACGGACCCAAATAGTGACGACAAATGCTGTGACGATGGATCACATTTAGAATGCCAGGCTTATGGTACATTACCTGTACATATTCCTTTTGTTTCAGGTGTTTCAGGCCATCATTGTGTCCGTACATGTTTCAACTAGGTGAAAATTGTGCCGCTGGCCAATGTTGTCCTGGGGCTCACTGTAATGGTTGGTTGTCAGGGACCTGTGAATCTGACTAATTTGTATCACAGTTACTGAAGGTACGAGGGATGAATTTTCTTATGTTTGGTAGCTGTGTGTGGCCAAGCGAAACAAACAATTCTTATAAATTTGAGAGTACGCTCTTGGATTATAGACGAAGGCAGAATGGGATACTCTCACAACTAGAAGGATACTCACGGTTATTGTAGGTGTAAATTATACACAGATCCAGGTGGCAACATCCTAGGCCTGGTGCACCTAAACACGAAAAGACGCGAAGCATGGAATGAAGATTAGTGGCGCGAGATTTCAGGAGCCACGTGGATCGGGCGTGATCGCTCTACAGCTGTCGGACAAGACTTGATTCAGACTTCGACAAAGCGACATGACGAGACGCGGCGGGACAAACGAGGTGCTATGGTCAAATGGATAAGAAAGTAGGGGACACATCGGCTAACCATAAAAGCAACGATCGAAGACGGGCGACATTCAGAAACACGCGACATCGTGTCAAGAGAGCATTGGGAGATGTCGGCTCGGACGAAAGACAGGCGAAGAGCCAAGATACCTCGGCCATGTGAGGCGACATAAGTCGGTCCGACAGTAGAACTGCTGAATTGATGTAACATGACCAACACCATATCTTGGGTGTATGGAACTTCTCCTATAAATAAAGGGACTTGTATTCATGAAAGTTAGGTTGTAATTTTGGGAGAGGAGAAGAGAGAAACTCGAGAAAACATTAGGAAGAAGTGAGTGAGAAGTAAGTTCACCTTGTAAAGAAATCCAACTAAGATCAACACCTTTGTAACACCTTGAAGTAATAAGATTCATCATTTCACCCCGTGGACGTAGGTAATCATCTTAGAACCACGTATATCTTGTGTTCATGGTTGAGTGTTTACTTTAATTTGAGAAGAGTAGTGCGTTTCTAACCTTTGGATGTAGTTTGTAGTAAAATGCATCTACATTCTGGCGCCGACTAAGGGGACACGACTAAGATCTCCGGATACCTTGCCATTAAAGTCTTCAGAGACGATCAACAGCTCCTCAATACACGTTAATGTGTTGGGGTAGAAGCTACGATGAACTCTCTGTTGGCGAAGTAATGGTTGTTTTGAGTCATTTACTGAGCATTTAAAGTCAGAGCAGTAGCAGCGTATTCTTAGCGTCTTCAACAGTTTGATCGGCAGAGAAACTTCACGAGCTCACCAGCGACTAACAGTTCGGGTTAGAAGCTACGTGAAGAATCTGTTGAAAGGACGATTGTTTGTTCTTGATAGGTGTGTGTTTATTAGCGTTAAGCGAGTTGTTTCTAGCTGCGGTAAGAAGTCGGATGCTCGGAGTTACCAAAAGTTAGCGTTTTAGATGTTTCATCATGTAATGAACTGTCGATAAATATATAATTTTTAGCCGGCGGTGTAGCGTAAGTTGTCGGAAATGTCATAATTAAATCTCGAGAAAGTGGAGTTGGTACAGGTTTAATTCGATTCTAGGGGTTACTTTCCGTACTTTTTAAGCATCACATGCATAAGATCAATGATTTGGAGCATGTAGAATAAAGTACAAACTAACTTAAATGCATAGGTCGAGTACTGAGAGCGACGTAAATACGGAGTGATAGTGACGGGGAAGTGAGTTCAGCCACAAATTCAGCATAAGAACAAAATAGGATAGATAAACGGAACCCACCTGATAACCAAAGTTGACCCTACACAGTGACAGTAGTCGTAGAGTCGAACGTTTTGCCTTTTTTGTCTGAACTTTTTGTTAGAAAAATCAGGTCGAAGTAAGGGGTTCTTTTTTTTGTATTTGCTGACGTAGGGACGGGCGATACTCGGTTTATCACGCAACGTGACTAATGGCTAGCGCTTCAGGGACGATAAGGATGTTGAGGAATCGCACAGTCACTAGCAGCAGCATGCAGGCAGGGATAACGAGGCCGAGGCAAGAGGACAGTCGAAAACCACCGCCCGAGGAATCTCATGCAGCTGCGCGAGGGATGCATGTTGTAGACGAAGAAATAGATTTGGGGCGAGAAGATAACACCTTACCTCTGGACCAGATTATATTGACCCAGAGGAGAGTTGACCAAATCGATGGATTCATAGCTTCAGACACCGATGACGATGAGGAAGCACTTGCAGCGCGAGCTCAGAGGCAATGGACGAGGCAGCAAGTTGAACACCAGGAATCTTTAGGAAGGGAGCAAGAGCGTCTTAGGCAGATTCAGCTGGGGCGAGCAGCAGCAAGTAACATCGGCCCGACAACCGTTCACGCGGTCGATCGTGTAGCCAACCCGATACCACCACCACCCACATCAGCACCATTACAACCTCGGCCACACCAACCCAATGGACACTCCAGTCACGAAAGTACGGACCCGAAGTTGTTGGCCATTTTGGAGAGTCAGAGGAGGCAAGAGGCGGCACTAAGGGAACTCCGGCAGAGGAATATAGCCTTGGAGTATGAGAACTACCAGTTGAGGAACCAACGGACCAGATCTAGAGGGTCGTCCATTAGAGGGACATCAGGATACCGCGGTCGATCCGGTCACTCACCAACCATGATGGGTCCAAGTAACCTTAATCAGCCCGATCCGTCGGGTCAACTATCATTACCTCCGGTACCCCCCACGCAGAGATATGGACCACCCGAGGACTCGTCCACCGACTAATAAAGACGAGGAAGGGACGAGCGACAAGATAAAACAACTAAATCCAAACTTAAGGAGTTGGAAGCAAAAATCAAGGAACTCTCGGGCGGAAGCGAAGAAAATAAGTTGGCCGAGATTATGAGTGAAGCCGAGAAAACGCCTTTCTCTCAAGAACTGGAGCAAATTCCGTTCCCACCCAAGTGTACTCTACCTTCATTCCCCTCTAGATTTGACGGAACGGGCGATGCGATCGAACATCTTAAGATGTATACAATGTCACTGATCCAATGGATAAACAACCCGGTAGTTATGTGCAAATTCTTTCCAGCTAGTTTGGAGGGCGATGCGCGAGATTGGTTTTATTCACTCACACCTAGTTCGATTAACGGGTACGATGAGCTAGTCGAGGCATTCCTTGAGACCTACATGCATAACATCCGACCTCGGCCAAGAATGAACAAGCTGTTTACTCTCGCCCGACGATTCAGAGAGCCCCTGAGAACTCTGACCGACAGATGGAGGAAATTGTGTACTGAAATTGGGAAGGTACCAGTGGATCAAGCCATCTTTGGGTTCGAAAACGCGTTGGGGAGGTCGGACCCCATCTGGATTGCCATGTTTTCTGAAAAACCTAAAACCTTAAAGGAGATGAGAAGAATACAAGAGCACTATATCGCCCTGGAAGAAATTCAGGATGAATCAATAGATAGAGGAGTACAAGAAGCCAGCGCTGAGGTTGGTACCGATACTAAAACTGTCACGGACGACAATATCAGGCGATCATAAAATAGATCGGACCCGCCCCCAAGGAGCAGTGAGAAGATGGAATGGATGGTCAAAGGGAAGAAGCCAAAGAAGGAAACCCGGTCGTATACCCCTCTAAACGCTTCTTTGGAAGAGGTTTTCAAGGAAGTTGAGAATAGAAACGACATCAACTACCCAGCCTCGAGGGGAGTACAGTTCCAAGAGACCCGAGATCATCCCGAATACTGTCACTACCATCAGTATAGGGGTCATTCCACCAATAACTGTCGAGAAGTGAAAGATATTATTCAACACCTCATCCGCGATGGATATTTGAGGAAGTATGTCCGACACCCCCTCGGCCGGAAGCAACACCCGATGCACCAGTTCATCAAGTCCGCATCGATAGGGCGAGTCAATTCGTGAGCACCATTTCACATTCGTCTATGCAAAACTACACCCTCGGCCCAGTAATCACCACTAGGATCCATAAAAGGGATCGTGACGGTAAAGAGATATTCAGCGTAGCCAAGTCCCTTCCCATGGAACCTTGGATGACGCTGCCCATATCGTTCTAGGCTAAGGATGTCCCAGCAAACGGACATGCACACAGCGATCCACTGGTCATCACGCTGTTGATTGAAAAGTGGGGAGTAAGAAGGATTCTTGTGGATAGCGGAAGTTCAGTCGAGGTGCTGTTCTACGACACGTTCAGAAGAATAAAACTCTCAGACGACATGCTCGTCCCATCAACATATCGTATCTACGGATTTAACGGCACAGTAACCATCCCAAAGGGCGAAGTAACTTTAAGAGTTTCAGATGGTGGTGGCTACCTCGACACACTAACCACTTTATGTGTGGTCGACGTCGCTTCACCTTATGAGGCCATTATCGGGCGCCCATGGGTTGCTGGGATTAAGGGAGTAGAATCGGCCTACCATCAAAGGTTAAGGTTCCCGACTTGCAAGGTTATAGCGGAAGTTGTGGGCGACTCCAAGGCGGCACGACAATGCATGAAAGTTGATATAGAAATAAATGAAGAACGGCGAGCTCGGCAAAGGCAAGAAAAGAACAAAGCAAAGGAAGTGAAGGCGGCAAAAGAATTGGAGGAGGCAATTTCACAAGCGGTCCTGGCACACGAAACTCGAGAGCAAGACCCTTTATAGCAATTAAAGAAAGCATCCCCAGTCAGGGAGACTAAATCAAACTTCTCGACAGTCGAGCCGACTAAAGAAGTAAACTTGGGAACGATAGAAGAACCCAAAATAGTGAGGATCGTGGCATTACTATCGGACGAACAAGCAAGTAAACTCACGATGCTATTAAAAGAAAACCTGGATGCATTCTCTTGGGAAGTGCATGATTTGGAGGGTATTGACCCGAAGGTCTGCTGTCACCACTTAAAAATCGATCCGAGGTTCAAACCGGTTAGACAGAAAATGAGGCGCGTCGCGCCAGAGTTACAAGAGGCGGTCGAGGTCGAGCTTAAGAAGTTACAAGAATCCGAAATAATAAGGAAGTCCCACTACCCACAGTGGATATCAAACATGGTCGTGGTACCAAAAAAGAAAGGGGGAGTCAGAATATGTATTGATTTCAGCGACCTGAACAAGGCCTGCCCGAAAGACAGCTTCCCCCTTCCCAGCATAGATCAACTAGTAGAATCAATAGTGGGATACGAAGCAATGACCTTAATGGACGGATACATGGGCTACAACCAAATACCATTGGCTCCCGAGGACCAGGAACACACTTCCCTCTTCACACCGAGAGGATTGTATTGCTACACCAAGATGCCATTCGGACTTAGGAATGCTGGGGCTACGTATCAGAGATTGGTAGGCGACATGTTTGAAGACAAAATTCACGATACCATAGAAGTTTACGTGGACGACATGTTAGTCAAAAGTCGGAAATAAAAAAACCACGTACGAGACCTTCGAGAGATTTTTCAGACAATGAGGATACACAAGATGAAAATTAATCCGGCCAAGTGCGACTTCTGGGTCACGTTGGGGAAATTCCTAGGCTACATCATCACTCCTAGGGGAATAGAAGCAGATCCCGAGAAGGTACGAGACGTCCTTGAAATGCCATCCCCCGCAACGGTAAAAGACGTGCAGAAACTAAATGGTTTCATAGCCGCATTGGGGCGATTCGTATCACGGTCATCAGACAAATGTAAGGCCTTTTACGACATCTTGAAGAAAGGAGAAAAATTCCAATGGACGGACGAAAGAGAAGAAGCTTTTCAAAAAATCAAGCTACATTTAGCTAGCCTCCCGGTTCTTCAAAGGCCTGAGCCGTCAGAAAATCTCACTCTATACTTAGGCGCGACACCCTATGCCATTAGTGTGGTATTGGTCAAAACATAGATGGGCGTGGAAAAGCCGGTATACTTCGCCAGTAAAACTTTAAGTCCGTCCGAGAAGAACTACACCAGAATGGAGCAGATGGTGCTCGCGCTAGCCTTTGCTGCCTCCAAACTACGAACATATTTTCAAGCTCATCGAATACGGGTGCTCACCAAATCGCCTATCGAAGCGGTCTTGGATAGTGCTGGGCGGTCGGGGATAATCTCCAAGTGGGGATCCATAATCAAACAATATGACGTAATATACGAGGCAAGAACCGCGATCAAAGGGCAAGTAGTGGCCGATTTCTTGGCAGACTTCCCCCTCAGTGATGAGGACGAGGTAGAAGATATACCGGAAATGGTCGAAGAACAAGAGGAGCCAGCGGACCTACTAGCCGCCAGTAGCACAACACGATGGGAAGTATTTGTCGACGGGGCATCAAACAAAGACGGGTCGGGCCTCGGGTTGGTGTTTACCATGCCAAAGGGGAGGAAGATCGTGCATTCGTTCAGGTTAGAATTCAAGGCGACGAACAACGTCACCGAATATGAGGCGGTGATCCATACCTTACGGATAATTGTGGAAATGGGGTTGCATGAGGTTCGACTGACTAGTGACTCACATCTGGTGATCCGGCAAATTACGGGCCAATACGCTACACACGATCCGGTGCTGCAAAAATATTGGGAGCTCGCCCAATCTTATATCAAGCAAATCCCAGATATTAAATTCTGCCACATCTGCCGAAAGGATAACAGACACTCGGACGCCCTGTCATATATAGCCTCACAACTTGTAGACCCGGTCATCGAAGGAATACGCGTTATGAGGCTTCTTAACCCGTCTATCCATGAAACACGAGAGGTACGGATTGAGGTGGCCGTCAGCACAGCCGAGAGATACAAAGAAGGCGACTGGAGAAAGCCAATACATCAATACTTAGAGACGGGTGAGCTGCCTAAGATTCGGCCAGAGATGAACAAGATCAAAAGCAAATCGGGCGCCTACGAGTTAAGGGAAGGGATATTATATCGTAAATCTTACCTAGGACCACTCCTACGATGCCTGAGCAGGGAAGAGGTCCATATAATCCTACACGAGCTACACTATGGGGCGGCTGGAAATCACAGCTCGGGAAGAAGTTTGTCTGTTAAGGAAAAAACAATGGGCTACTTTTGGATGTATATGAACGAGGACGCAAAGCAAATGGCGAAAGCTTGCGAAGAGTGTCAACGTTTTGGGAAGAAAATCCATGCTCCCGGCGTACCGTTAAACTCAATCATAAGTCCGTGGCCCTTCGCTAAATGGGGAGTGGACATCGTCGGGCCATTACATGTAGGAACGGGGCAAAGGAAGTATTTGATCGTGGCCACTGATTATTTTACCAAGTGGGTAGAGGAGGCACCACTAAGGCATATTCAGGACAAAGATGTCTTTAAGTTCATTTGGGAACACACCATTTGTCACTTCGGGGTCCCTGCGGCTATCGTCTCCGATAATGGAAAGCAACTGCAAGGCGAGAACATTGATCTTCTATTCAACACTTACAACATCCGCAAGAGTAAAGCAATCCCGATTTACCCCCAGTGTAATGGGCAGACCGAGATCACAAACAAAACCATCCCCGATAACATGAAAAAGAAACTAGATGGGGAATATGGCAACTGGTGCGAGGAGCTATACAACGTCCTATGGGCATACAGAACCACACGAAGAGAAGCTACGGGATTTTCTCCATTCATGCTTACCTACGAAACCGAGGCGATCCTACCAACAGAAGGGATGATTCCTTCCACAAGAACCGAAGCTTGGAGGAGAAATGTGTCATCCGACCTGATCTTGGCTAAACTCGACGACTTGGAAGAAACAAGAGAAATGGCGTTACAAAAAATGGAAAATTATCAGAGGAGGTTACAACGGGAATACAACAAGCGCGTTCGACCAAGAGAATTTCATCCCGGCAGCAAGTATTGAAATTTCTCGCTGAATGGGAGCGCGACAAAAAAGGCGGAAAACTAGCACCAAAGTGGGGTGGGCCATATATAATCGAATCTAAGGCGGGCGAGGGATCATATCGACTACTGCGACTCGACGGAACAAGAGAGCTCAAACCATGGAACATCTGATTCCTGAAACTCTACCATCCTTGACAAGCGATGCGGAAAAACGGTAAGCAAACGTGTCATCTATCTCTGTGAAACCGTGAGGGGTATGGGATAGGGCATGAGCGACTAATGGTCATTCGTACTCGGGGCAATGCCAGTGTGGAAGTGCCGAGGTGACTTACACTTGAATGGTCATTCGTACTCGGGGCAAAGCCAGTGTGGAAGTGCCGAGGTGACTTACACTCGAATGGGCATTCGTACTCGGGTCAACGCCAGTGTGGAAGTGACGAGGTGCCTTACAGTCGCCTGGCTATTCGAACTCGGGGCAGTGGCAGTGTGCAAGTGCCGAGGTAGCCTAAGGGTTCAGGTGGTTGGAAACCAATTCCAAAGGTTGCTTAGACACGAGGCCTACTCAGCTAGGTGGCCTACTTACATCTGAAAGGTCACCACCATCGCAAGTGGGCGTATCCACTTGCCCGAGATCGGTTGGTCGATAACCACTCGGGATTTTCGGGCCTAGAACTAGGATGACTGGTACCCTTCCACTGAATCCAAAGAGATAGTGATGAGATACCCCAATCAGGACATGGCATAGGGCCCGATGACCCTCCTTGTTGGGTGTGTTCGACAGAAATGGTTATAATACTGACTTACTTGAACAATGATTGCAGGAATAACATATGAAACAAATTAGAACTCGAATGCGTCATGCGACTATTAAGAAAATACGAAAAGCGTCATGTGACCAAGCGAAACGAAGCGTCTAATGAAAATAAAACAAACACCATCGGTGACGCAGCACCCCCATTAAAATGAACAAGCAAGGTAGCGGAAATTAAAAAGGGGAGAAGTGTTTAGAGCGATTTACAACCCGATGGAAGGGGAAACATAGTGACACAGCACCACAAAAAGAAAGTTTAAGCCTTAGGAGGAGCCGCGTCGGCCTTCATCTGCGCGACCTCGAGCCGCTTCTTCTCCACCCAGTCCATAATGCCAGCCTGAACCTTCTGATCTAACTCTTCCGCATGGGCGACGCGTTCATCCTCGAGTTGTTGGGTAATCTGGGAAGCGTTTTCCTCAGCATCATCTAACTTGGAGCTCAAATCGACCTCGGCATGTTTCAATCGGTGAACCTCCAGATCCAGCTCCCGAGAGCGTTGTTGCTCGGCTACAAGATCACAAAAATAGAATGTTATTCATCGGGTGCATTTTTGCAAGAATAAAGCGCAATCTAAATCTAAAATAGCGGCCTCAACACATCATCTAAGGGACCTCACAGGGCGGGTAACACCAACTGAAGCGACTCTACCGACTTAGACAGCCCATCCTCGGCCCTGGATAACTTCATGGTTAATTCGTTATAATGTTGCTCGTTGAACTCGTTACTAGGTAAATACTTCTTATGCTCGGCCCAACCATCCATTAACCGATTACGCGACGCTTGGAGCACTGCAAGCTGCGATCTACTCCACTCTAAATCGCCCATAACCTTATCAAATTCACTCACTCGGCCTTGTAAATCGCCATTAGCTCACTCCACCACATCTTTATCTCTCAATATTCGTCGGCGATCCTCGTGAAGGTCTCGATTTTGTAGCTGCAGAGCGTCTACCCTTTGCTCCAAACTTGTGGCTAAAGCAGCCTTTTCAGCAGCAAGGCGCTGAGAAGACCCCAAGTGAGCTCGTAAGTTGTCCATCTCGGCAGGATCATAATCAAACCGGCGATGTCATTCTAACTCGTCCTCAAGTCTTGCAATCTCCTCAGTTTGACGGTCTATTTTGTCGTCTTTATTTGCCATTCGTTGACGAAGATTTTCCACAAGATCCTTCTCAATATCCCATTTTCTCTTCATAATCCTAAACTCCGAAGTAGCGTCTATACCTATACTAGATACATCGGCTAAGAAGAAGGATACCCGACTCAGGATACTGGCACGATAAACTCAATCAACACAAGTTAAGAAGGATCATATACCTTGAGCGTCGGCAAGCTTGATCTCCAGCTCATTCGCGCGACCCCTCTCATTCTGAAGTTGAAGTTGGAGAGATTCTATCAACTGCTTATCTCGAAGGCGATTGGCAGCATCCAAGCGTACGCGATTCATAATCTAACACAAATAGCTTGACTCATAAGCAACACTACGAGAAATAAATCGGAAGCGGGGCATAACCATACAGAAGCGACTTGCTCACCACAGTGTCAAGTGTCAGGGCGATGTCGCCATAACGGGGCACAACATTCAACATTTCCTCATATGTATACTTCACGAAGTTGGAGGAAGTAAGCGCACCCAAGGAGTTCATGATCGGGATAGAGACAGTAAAGGAAGTTTCAGCACTATAAGACGATCCCTCAGTAATCCGGGGCACACAAGGAAGCTCTACCGGTACATCGGTAACGATCTTCTCTACGACGGGCGTCTCCGAGGGCTCCTGTTGGTCGCCCATACCTTGTTCATCGCCTTTGTCGCCCGACACATTCTCTCCAAACAGCTCATCGGAAAGATCAATGATGGGGCCCGTTTTCGGCGGTGGCTTAGCAATTTGCTTACCTCTACCAGGATTACGCCTCAGCGGAGTAGGGTCAACATCGCCCGCGCCATCATCATCGTGCCTTGGGTGTTTCTGCACAAGTGTCTCGTCAGAACATGTGAAGGAAAAAAACAGGGGCAAGTTCATGTACTTATAAGAAAATCATTATGTTTGTTACCTTCCCCTGGTCTTCCTCAACCCATGAAAATAAAACAAACAAACAAAAATCATTATGTACTTATAAGAAAATCATTATGTTTGTTACCTTCCCCTGGTCTTCCTCAACCCTTGTGCCAGCACCTCTTTTCCTAGACCCGATAGTTTTGGTGGAGCCGACCTGAGATATTTAAACAACAACAAATGACTAACTGACGCCCGAAGCTAGCAAGATAAAAATTAAGAAAAGCGCATACCTTATCAGCCTTGTCATCATTAACCACCCAGAAAGAATAGGGCTCGACGGGAAAAGTAGGTGACGGGAAATCACCATGAAGGATCGGACCTCGGACTAGAAGCGGAACTCGGGGATAAATCGGGTCATTATAATGGTGGGCTCGCTTGTTGGAACCATGGCCGACGGGATCTTCATCCAGCATCATCCTTTCAACACCCTCCGGCATAGTTTTGACCCGATGAGGACTAGCAGAAAAACCGGCAAGTTCTCCTAAGGTGGAGGTACCATCTCGATAGTTGACAAGGAAATTGGCAATGGTATACTCAGGAGCGTCCTCGGGCTTGTAGGTCGACCACTCGGCAGTAGAACCATGACCATCGCGGCGATCCCTCCACTCGTTCATAATTCAGAAAGTATTGCCAGTCCATTGAGCTAAAGCACGAGAAGGCCGAATCTGGGAAAAAATCTCGTAATAAAATGGGCTATCAGGGTTGTATAAGGGAGACGAAGGCACATCTCCAGCTGACCCAAGGTGATGACCACGCAATCATCCGATTGCTCGTGCTTCTTCATATCGGTTTTCTTCAAACTACCGTTTCGTCCCGAGAGAAGGGTCACTTCGTAATTTTGAAGATCGTACTTCTCCTTCAACTTCTCAATGAACTCTTTGTCAGAAAGATCCTTCACCCTTTTCTCGGACCTGCACGAAATAGAAGGAGAGCTATCAGCAAAAATATATTTTATCGCGCGATCATCATACCTAGAAGGGATTTCAAGCAAAAACAGAGAAGCAAGGGGGGGAACATCAAACTCGGAAAAAACGTCATCAACAGACCTATTTTCGGCCATGGAAGGAGAATAAGCCATTAACGAAGATAGTGCAGAACTCGGTTCCCAACAAAGAAAGATGAGGCGATAGCAGCTACTGTATCGGTCGGTGAGGAGAAAACGACGAAAGAAAACCAAGAAAGCTAGGGTTTTTGGAGAAGCGCAAAATGTGAAGAAACTTAGGAGAAAACCACAGTAGATGAACAGATAAAGAAAGGGTAAAGAAGAAGAAGGAAGAAAGGAGCGGGCTATTTAAAGAAGAAGAATTGTAACCGACGCCGACGGTTACCAGTCATAAAGTGGAGTTAGTGGGACGCTGCATGGCGGGATTCACGGCATGAAAAAAGACGTGGGAAGTTAGGGCGATATTCTTCCACGCGTGTCTCCCACACGAGCGGAAGAAGGGACATAAATGTATGTGTAAATTATACACAGATCCAGGTGGAAACATCCTAGGCCTGGTGCACCTAAACACAAAAAGACGCGAAGCATGGAATGAAGATTAGTGGCGCGAGATTTCAGGAGCCACGTGGATCGGGCGTGATCGCTCTACAGCTGTCGGACAAGACTTGATTCAGACTTCTGACAAAGCTGACATGAAGAGACGCGGCGGGACAAACAAGGTGCTATGATCAAATGGATAAGAAAGTAGGGGACACATCGGCTAACCATAAAAGCAACGATCGAAGACGAGAGACATTCAGAAACACGCGACATCGTGTCAAGATAGCATTGGGAGATGTCGGCTCGGACGAAAGACAGGCGAATATCCAAGATACCTCGACCATGTGAGGCGACATAAGTCGGTCCGACAGTAGAACTGCTGAATTGATGTAACATGACCAACACTATATCTTGGGTGTATGGAACTTCTCCTATAAATAAAGGGACTTGTATTCATGAAAGTTAGGTTGTAATTTTGGGAGAGGAGAAGAGAGAAACTCGAGAAAACATTAGGAATAAGTGAGTGAGAAGTAAGTTCACCTTGTAAAGAAATCCAACTAAGATCAACACCTTTGTAACACCTTGAAGTAATAAGATTCATCATTTCACCCCTGTGGACGTAGGTAATCATACCGAACCACGTATATCTTGTGTTCATGGTTGAGTGTTTACTTTCATTTGAGAAGAGTATTGCGTTTCTAACCTTTGGATGTAGTTTGTAGTAAAATGCATCTACAGTTATATAGGGTTGGATTTTGGCTAAGAGGATATTTTTAATTTGGTATTTCCTTAAAACCTAAATTAATTTCAACACTAATATTGGTTTTTGTGTGATTTTGAACAATACTTTGATCTTAGTAGCTGAAAAATCAAGGTGCCTTAACCGTGTCAAAGCCCCAAATCGATACTTTGATCTTAGTGAGGTTAACAATAGAATCGTCAGATAAAACTTTAATATCAGAACTTGTGACATTGAGATGCCTTAAATTTTTCAAATGCCTAACCCCTCCAAGTAACCGAGTAACATTTATGCATTGACAAAGTATCAATGTTTGCAAATTATGGGAATGATTCGGTATCACATCATGTGACGAATTAAATTCACAATTTGAGATGCCAGATACCTTAAATAAAGCCTGGAATCCGAGAAGGAAAATTTTGCATCCGAAAGACCTACTGGTCATTCTATGTATCGGGTTTGTTTTGATATTCTTTTTGTGGTACACCCTGGTAACAGTCAACACTGGTATTACAATACCGACTGTGTTGGAACAATTGCCGAAATCCGCCTGCAAAAAAATCACAAAGAAAAACCAAACAAATAATGTTATGGCTGATTCACGACCAGGTCGCTCTCTTTAAGACGTTTCGCGGCTCTGTCCAAGATTGTGCAAGCAGTTCTTCCATGTCGCATCGCCCCCAGGATAAAACAGCCGAGTAAATCTCTTTCACAAATTACTCTTGCACTTTGAGAGTATGTGATACTTGTACACTTCTATTCTTGCTCAAAAATCAAACTTATAGAAAACAAGTGATGACCACACACTAGTTTTCTTTCTCTCAAAATTTTTTTGTTTTTCTTTAAAACTCCAAAAACATTGAAGAAATAAAACTCTCTCTGTTTTCTTAACAAAATCTTATTTTTGTTACTCAAGAATTTCAATAATTAATGACTCTTAATTATCACAAAATTAACACCATTAACTTCCCTAAATAAAACGGTCAAGGGATTAATATCAAAATAAATTTTCCTTAATGAAGATAATTAAGACTATTAAAAACATATTTAAGAAAAACAATAAATGGAAATAATTTTTTGTTTTAAAACATATATTTCCAACAATCCCCCACTTATATTTTTAAAAAATTGAGCAAGATCTATATAGTGATGTGCATAAGTAAAGGTATCTTTCGATTTTGAACCTTTACATAGTGCTAGACTCTCTAAAAATCTGACCATTGAATGAACGTAAGTCTTTGAACTCTAGGAGATAAGAAGTTTGTCTAACACACACAAAACTATACTAGTGTAAAGTCTAAAGCCAGCACATTACGGCCCTGTGCTTGAATCCCGGTTTAATGAATGATCTAGAGAACTGCCCATATTCTCATAGAAAGCAGCCACACTTTCACATCCATATAGGTGAGTCTATCAAGAGTACTCATGTAGCTAAGTACTCCACTCTAAATAGATATATAGACGTCATTAAGATTTTTAGAAATAAAAATTCAACCTCAACTCGCTTCAGGATATCATGCGTGGGATGAATTCTCAAAAGCATGATTCAGTGTCTACATATTATCCGTGACTTAGACCCATTTGAACCTACATTTTGGGATTTCCATTCATAGGTATGGATTACCTTTTGAACCTACTTCTGGAATCTTGAGTTATAGGTTGGGTGTCAATCACAAACAACTATGTCCATATCATTTGTGAATCGTTAATCCCTTTGAACCTATTTCTAGGTGGGTATCCATCACAAATGACTCAATTCTCAATGGGCATCAACATCATCCCATAAGATGTACACCTTCTTATTAATCCTTTCGTCAAAGGATCAACGATAACTCTTTTCAGACCATATATAATCCATTCTCATAGCATCAAAAATGCCTTTCTATCACCATATATGTCGACTCTACCGTTGTAATTAACGATTCTCAACGCTTGCAATAGCCGCGGTACTATCGCATTGGAATAATATGTTATTTTTTTTCTTCCTCTATCTAGTAGAGGACTGAATCACTCCATCCCTTAATGGATTCATTTGAGAGGATATCTCAATCAACATCGCAATAATATCCTTAAAGGATTGCGGTAAACATTTTAAATAGTGTATTTCTAGGTTTAAGGTTCTTTTCGGACACCTCATAACCTTCTCAATGTTTTACTAATTATCCATACATGGATTATTAGTAAATATGCATATATGTAACCCCCACTACAAAGTAATATACATATAGTCTATCACGTAGCAAGAAGCAATGCCATGCTACCATACTCATTTCTAGTGCAATCATACACAATCTCAAAAAAAAAAATGGCACTAAATCAAATGAGTGAAAACTAGTTTACAGTTAGACTATATATATTTCTATTTCTTTCCATTGTATTAAATATATTCAAGAGAAGAACAAATTCAATTCAAGCATATACACTATCTTCCCTCAAGTCTTTCATGTCAAATAGTAAACTAAGCATGTTCTCATTTTCATTAACATCATATAAGTTAGAATTTAAATTCCACAAATTACTTATGCATATACAACAACGAGCGTTATGCATTTCATTTTCAAAAATTCTGAAATTATTCAAACTAATCAAAAAATTAATTTTGTCCCATTCAATTGTTTCAAAGTTTGTTTCAGAATATATATGATGATGACTTATCTAACTTATATCCATTTTGTTCTTGTAGAAACTACACAATTTTTCATGCTTGGTCTACATAGATTCTCATCTTTTATACATTCCATATATTTTTCTACATATGATACACAACAAATTACGCATCGTAGAAACAACATCACCAATTAAGAATGTAAATCAAGCGACATGAAGGCAAGTATTGAAATTAATTACCCTTTCTTTATTTTTCAAACTAAAATATTTGGTTCTTAAAACCTTTTTCCAAAGATTAAAATTATGAGGAGCTAAGTATCTCAAACAAGATAATAATTATGACTAAATTTTTTTTTAGTCTTACTACTTACACATCAATTCTTAATGATCTTGTGATCTCCATTTTTAGATAGCTATTTAATCTCAGTTTAGCATTCAAACATACATGGGGTAGAGAACCCCCACTATTTCTCGACCAAAGGAAACTTCAAATCAACACCAAAATATAAAATTGAGAAGTTACTTATGCAAATTGCATTTCATCCACGTTCATTCAAAAATTTCTATAGACTTCGTTAGACGTCATATTTTGGTGCTTAATACTAATTCAAAAAATTATAAAGTTTCCTCATTCATACGAAAATTAAAAATATTTTTTTAAGCGCAAATAATTTCTCTAATATTTGACGCTTTATGTGTTCTTGCTCATTACTAATAAAGTAATTATCCAATATCAAAATCCTTTTGGCACAATATAGAGGTCGACCAAACAAACATTTTTTATGAAGACATCATTTCATTATTCACTACTCAAAAGATCAATTTTAGTCGCCAAGTTAGACATCGTGAAAAACCAAAAATATCTTATAAAATTCTCAAACATTTTATTTCATCCGATGCTTTTGTAAACTAGTAAGATTGAGAGTTTTACATGCTTTGAAGACTTGGGTAAAACTTGATACATGTCACTTAAAAAATTCTTAGAAATTTTAGAGGAAAACACAGCATGCTCACTAACTCAAAATATTTCATAGAAGCAAGATAAAATCACATATTTCAAGCACTCCAAAGCTTCAACCATATCGGATAAATAATACAATATTTGGTTCAAACATTCCATTGATAACAAATTTATTGTAGTAGTGCAATGATCAAGTTCAACAAAAAATTTTTTTTTTTAAATCTCAATCTTGTTAAAAACAAGATAGGCGGAAACTAGATTCTTTCTCATTTTGATGGTATGAACATCTTTAACAAGATAGTTCTACCGAAAGCAAACTTTTCAGAACATACCAATACCAAGAATCCTAGAGATGTGAGTATAACTCAACACCACTTTCTTTAAAACGATTCCGTTCAACTTTTGAACCATAACCTATCAAAACAAACATGGTATAAAAAAATCAATATATACCAACCTCTCACCGTATCCACAATTCACATTAACTTAGCTTGAAAAGCATTGTTAATGATATTTGATATTCTTGCAATGCCGTGTCGTAAGACTTGGTTTAATGCAAGCGTAGCAAATAACTTCATAATTAAAATTATGTTCATTTCTTAGAGAGATTTGGTATTCATATTTGTTTTGACTAGGTTTCTTATTCTTTCGGTTTTGGTTTGGTATCAAATTTTATCTCATAAGTTCCAAAAATGTATGAGTCACTCATTTATTATCATAAATAATAATTCTCAATATCTAGTTTCCGTACAACTCATTCTAAGAATATTGAAGAATCAATTCATTTTCAATGTAGAATGCAACTATTTGATCACTACAATAGATACAAATTGTTCATCAAACATACCTCATTTGCTTTGAAATCTCAACTGGTCATAAACCAACGTCCACTCTTTTCACACCAACAAAGAAATCATCAAACCATTGCTCCATACGTCGATTAATCTCTAGTATTTACTCGCAATTTTTGTTTTCATTGGGAAACAAAAACTTGCTCAAGTAAGTGAAATTATCACCTGTCAAAATCATTTAAATGTGAGCATTTGCAACCCAGAATAAGTAAGGTATGCACTTATGTAAGTACTTAAAAATCAAATAAAAATTAGAACTCCAAGTATCAAACAAAGTAAAGTTTTATAGTTATAACATCATAGATTATAACTTTCTACTAAGCATATTATCAAACATTTGGCGTGCACTAGTTTGATTTCTAATAATGATCTTATCTTATCATTACCAAAACAAGGGTAAAGTACTAAAATCAAAACATGATTTTTATTGTAAGTTCTTATATCTCTAAGCTCTAAACTCAAGTATCACGACTCATATTTTGGACATACATACACAACGATTTTAAAATCACAACATCTCTCAAACCAAAAATCCAAACTAAGAATTTCAAAACGGGTTTTGAATATAAGTTCATGGTCTACAAGTTTCATTTTATGCAAGTATCCAAAATAACAACACAAAGATCAGAAAACCGAAAATACTGAGAACTAAATTTCTACTCGTCAGAAATTTTCAGCAACGTTATGCAGTTTTGTAAAATACCTTAAAAATAATTTTTGGTATCCAAAAATTCTAAAATTCAATGTGGATAATAATCATTATATATAGTATATCTAGTAAAAATTTCTAGACCCAATTCATTATTGTTTAAGAGATCCACATAAAAATCTATAACATGCTACAATTACGGTCTATTAAGATTAGACATCAAAAAACAATTTTGGTTATGAACAAACCTAAAATACAATCATCAAGACAAAATGTTAACGAATAATTATACCGTAATGATTCAATAAAAAAAATAAACAATGATACTTATTG
Organism: Papaver bracteatum; assembly: GCA_023529315.1. Taxonomy (NCBI): domain Eukaryota; kingdom Viridiplantae; phylum Streptophyta; class Magnoliopsida; order Ranunculales; family Papaveraceae; genus Papaver; species Papaver bracteatum. The sequence continues at coordinate 67,850 of JAJJWX010001295.1, forward strand.
TGTTTCAGCAATAATTTCTCGTTTGATCTCTGTGGCAGAAGAAAACGTCTTAAAATTGTTGGAACAATTGCCGAAATCCGCCTGCAAAACAATCACAAAGAAAAACCAAACAAATAATGTTATGGATGAGTCACGACCAGGTCGCTCTCTTTAAGACGTTTCGCGGCTCTGTCCAAGATTGTGCAAGCAGTTCTTCCATGCCGCGTCTCCCCCAGGATAAAACAGCCGAGTAAATATCTTTCACAAATTACGCTTGCACTTTGAGAGTATGTGATACTTGTACACTTCTATTCTTGTTCAAAAATAAAATTTGTAGAAAACAAGTGATGACCACACACTAGTTTTCTTTCTCTCAAAAAATTCTTGTTTTTCTTTAAAACTCCAAAAACATTGAAGAA
>JAJJWX010001296.1:0-98969 GCA_023529315.1 Papaver bracteatum
TGTTATAGCTACGGATTTTCAACAACGATGATGCTAAACTTACAACCTTTGCGATCATTGTACTACTTGGAAGTGACGAAGATTTCGAGTATTGTTGAAGATTAGGCATGTGGAATAGGAGCTAAAAAGTTTATTTATATATTTTTTGTATTCCATATGTATTGCCACTAAAATTGACAAAGGGGGAGCTTGTTAGAGTACTGCTCGGTCAAATTCGCATGTGCTGCTATCTCAAGCATGTTTGTCAATCTTAATGATCAAAACTATAAAGTCTTGATTTCTAGTCTACTATAGCTAAGGTCTTGGACTAGGATAGAAAGTGTAGTTGAGCTCAAGAACTCCATGGAGATCATCATATAAGACGAAGGACTACTCAAGGAACAAGTGGGATCTTCATCGACTAAAAGGTATGTAGAGACTTGAATTTATCCATCACTCAAAAGTCTATCTACTATATCCCCTATCTTGATACAAAAGTCGTTTTACTATATAGACTAAGAATATGCACATGTGACATTTCGAGCTGAGTATATCTTGCTTATCTATTTCTAGAAATGGGTGTTGGTAAAGCTTTCGCTTTAGCCAAGTTCATCTTTGCCTAGTGACGAAAGTCATGTTATGTTTCAATCACTTTGGAAATCGCTCTGACGAAAAATAGTTTGTGAATAACAACTATATAACGCCCTCTGAGGATGTTTCAATGATTGAAATTAGAGTTTAGACTATATAACCATTGTGGGATATAAACAATGTTGTGGCAAAACATATATGTATAAGTCCTTAGCACTTGAACCGAAGTTTGCGAACTTTGTTGATCAAGTGGAACCGGAATGTGAGCAGTCAACTCAGTCCGTGAACTGGCGTAATTTCTCAAACCCGAGAATATCTGCTGAAGTTGAAGCTCAGGTGCAGTCTGCGAACCCAGTCCGCGAACTGACGGGAGTTCTCGACCCGAGAAATTCTGCTGGAGTTTATTAACTTCAACCGGTTAACTTGAGTCCACGAACTCAAGAGGTTATGTCTGAAAACGTTGTTCGTGAACTTATATTAAATTACTAAGGAGTTCTTTAGCAAACCGTGGCTTTATAGTTTATGAAATGATTCGAGTGAATCACATCGTTTTTGATTCAATTGTGTCTTGTGTAGTACATGAGATCTCATAGCAATTAAACAACTCTCTAACTAGTTCATTTGAGTCATTTGGACTAGTTATGGTGAAGGAGAATATGGTTGATATGAAAGTTATCATTTGGCTAACCATTTGGTTGACTATTATTGAACCAACCATTGTACACGTTTGGGTACGGTTAGACAAACCCAAAATATCAAGTACATGTGTGTATGGCAAGCTAAGTTTTCGATCTAACGGTTTAGAGATATTAGCTTGTATCTAATCAGGTTTTCATCTAACGGTGAATATTGAATGCTTTGTTAGTAAGCTAACATTGATTGCAAACCCTGATTTGAAAGACTATATAAGGGAGAACTCTAGCAACTGGGAAACCTAATCCCCACACATTCTGTGTGATATTAGTTTGCTAAAGCTAGAGTCGATTCTCCTTTAACCTTTGGTTTTCTTCTTCTAAAACTAGGTTAACGACTCAAAGACTTTATTGGGATTGTGAAGCCATACCGATACTACTTTTCTTGTAGTTGTGTGATCTGATCTTGCTGTTTCTATCGTATGAGTACAATTGTAATAATTGGCTTGAGATTTCTATCTACGATAGGCAAGATAAAAGTAGTCGCAAACATCTTCGTCTCATTGTTTATGATTTATCAATAATATTCTTTGATGCGTCGATTAAGTTTATTTTGAGGTGATTGATGAAACTGAGCTGTTCTTCGGGAATATAGGGCTGGTTTTATCTATTGGTTCCTGTTTACCTTGATTTATCAAAATACGGAACAAAACTTGTAGGTTTATTCGTGGGAGATGAATTTATCTATTACCTGTAGACTTTTCTGTGTGAGACAGATTTGTTTATTAAAGTCTTCGACTTTGGGTCATAACAACTCTTGGTTGTGGGTGAGATCAGCTAAGGGAATCAAGTGCGCAGTATCCTGCTGGGATCAAAGGCGTGGGAGCATAAATGTACCTTGGATCAGTGTGAGATTGGTTGAGGTTTAACTACAGTCCAGACCGAAGTTAATTTGGAGTAGGCTAGTGTCTGTAGCGGCTTAATACAATGTATGTTTAATCTGGACTAGGTCCTGGGGTTTTTCTGCATTTGCGGTTTCTTCGTTAACAAAATTTCTGGTGTCTGTGTTATTTATTTTCCGCCTTATATTTTTATATAATTTAAATAATACAGGTTGTGCGTTGTTCAGTCAATTAGAATATCCGACCATTTTGGTTGTTGATTTAAATTGATTGACACTTGGATATTGGTCTTTGGTACCATCCAAGTTATCTTTCTTTGATTAGACTTGCGAATCATATTTGCTTGAGTAAATCAAATCGAGAGATTGAGATAATAACTCCTTGAGTATTTTATATTGATTGAGTCTAACTATCTAGTTGATTCTCTAGAAAATAACTCGGAGTTATCCATACAGATTGCTAATCGAAATATTGGGTGGTGTTGTTAGACCCCCGCTTTTTCAGAAAGTTCAAACAAAAGTATTTCCAATATGAAACTTGCTTAACTGTGCCTTTTAATTATTTCGATGAGTTATAAAGTATATATATAAATCCTCGTCGGAGGTTGAGGTGTGTATCAAAGACTTAGAAAAATATTGAAAGAAGATCGTAACACAAAACAACTTCTTCTATTGATGTAATAATTTTCATGGCTCAACAGCCTATTTATAACTTAACCAAAAATTGTCGACTAAGTAAACAGTTTCCTAATAGAACTCAAACTCTAAACATATAATGCTTCTAGAAACTCCCAACTCTAAACGTAGTAAACTTTAAAACTATAATAACTTATTTCTCAAGTTATCTTCAGCTTCCAAATATGATACATTCACTACCAATTCATACACAAAAGGTCGTATCAACTTGTACTAGTTGCTTCACCTAAGCAGTATCAACTTGAACTAGTTTCTCCACATACCACTGCGTACTATCTTGGTTTAACCTTCAACATCCTCCCTTAAACCAAGATTGTCTTTATTAATCATTCCCAGATTTCCACGTAAGTAGATGAAAGTATAAGATTTCAAAGGCTTGGTAAAAATATCAGCTACTTGTTATTCACTCTCACAAAACTCCACATCTATCTCCTTGTTGTTGACTAGTTCTCGAATGTAATGGTACTTGAAGAGTCAAATATCAGCTACTTATACTTCTCCCATGAAGCACAAGGTTCTTTGTCAATGAAATTGTTGACTTATTATCACAGACTATTGTTGTAGGTGTTTTCTGTTCATGAAAGAGTGATTTTAACATCATTATAACCATACATCTTGTATAGAACAATTGCTAACAGCTATATATTCTGCTTCTGTTGTGGACAAAGAAATAACTTGTTATTTCTTTGATGACCAAGAGAAAAATCATGTTCCTATATGAAAAGCATAACAAGAAGTACTCTTTCTCCCTTCTGTATTTCCATCCCAATCACTGTCTGTATAACTAAATAACTTTGATTCTTCTGAAGATGTATAGAAAATATGTAAGCTAGTTGTTCCTTTAATGTATTTTAAGATACGTTTTGCAGCTTGTAAGTGTGACTGACGTGGTAATTCCATAAAACGACTAACCAATCGAACTGCAAATATAATTTCAGGTCATGTAGTAGTCAGATATATGAGACTTCCAACAAGACACTTAAAGTATGTTGAGTTCACAAGCTCTCATGTTCTTTCTTTTGCTAACTTCAATCTCTCTTCTACTTGTGTCAAAATTGGATTGCAGTTATCTATTTTGAAACATTTAAGTATTCCTTCTGCATATCTTTGCTGAGAAACAAAGATTCCCTTTTCACTCTGTTGTACTTTTATGCCAAGAAAATATGACATTAACCCAAGATCTGTCACCTCAAATTCCTTGAACATATCCTTCCTTAATTCTTTAATCATCTCTGAACTATTACCGGTACATATAATTTCATAAACATACAAACATACTTAATATGATTGCCAAGAGAATCAGTTTTCATGTATAAAGTGTGTTCATGTGGACATCGTTCAAATCCTTTCTTGATAAGATAATAATCAATCTTGGTATACCAAGCACGTGGTGCTTATTTTTAGCCATACAAAGACTTATTTAGCTTATATACTTGATTATCCTTACCCTCCATAATGTATCCTTCTGGTTGTTTAACATACACCTCTTCTTTTAGGACACCATTCAAGAATGCTTACTTTGCATCCATCTGAAAAAAATTCCAATGATTTTGCGCTATCATGTGAACTGTGTCAATCCTTGAATTAGGTGCAAATACTTCAGTATAATCAATTCCTGGTTTCTGTTTATACCCCTTAGCAAGTATCTTGCTTTAAGACGGTCTACTTCACCATCTGACTTGTAATTTGTTTTGTAAACCCACTTAATACCTATAACTTTCTTGCCTGGTGGAAGCGCATTGAATGTCCATGTGTTATTATTTTCAATTGACTGATTTTCTTCCTTCATAGCTTGTACCCAACCTTGATCTTTAGATGCTTCTTTATATACTACAGGATCACAATCTCCAAAAATTACAAAATGTACTAATTCATCATCTAAATTCTCATCATCTCTTGATAAAACATAGGCATTCATATGTGTTGGTAAAAAATGACTCCTTCTTGGTATTGATGTTGTCTCTTGAGGTGTTGCATCAGATCTTTATTTTTCCTGATGTTCAATATCATCTTCTTGAGTATTTACTTCTTTTTCAACCACAACTGGTAGTTCTGTACTGACAATTTCTCTTGTAGTATTCCAATACCATTGTGACTCTTCTTCAAAGATCACATCACGACTTATAACCAGCTTACCAGTTTCTGGATTGAACAAATTATATCCTTTGGTTGCTGAACTATAACCAACAAGGATACACTTCTCACTCAATTTCTTTCGAATCTCTTTAGGTATATGTGCATATGCTATGCACCCCGAAACTCTAAGATATCTTACACTTGGGTTTTTTACCACTCCAAACTTCTTCTGGTGTCTTGTCATTCATACTACTAGTAGGATATATGTTTAGTAGATAAACATAATAATCAACTGCATCACCCCATAAATTCTTTGGATTTTTTTTTTTCTCTTCTCATATTACGTACCATCTCCATTATGGTACTATTTTTTCTCTATGTTACACCATTTTGTTGTGGTGTATATCTAGTTGTAACTGATGTTGAATTTCATGTTCTTCTATAAAGCTATCAACAACAGTATACTCTTTACCTCTATCAGTTCTTAAAATCTTAATACTCTTACCAATTTGTCTTTTAGCATAGGCTTTAAAACTTTTAAAGGCTTGAAATGCATCACTCTTTTGTTTAAGTAAATACACTCATGCCTTTTTACCGAAATCATCTATAAAAGTTATAAAATAATTATTACCTCCATGTGAAACTTCTTCAATAGGAGCACACAAATCATTATGTACCAACTCTAACCATTGTTCTGCTCTTCTTGCTTTGTTTACAGGAAATGGATCTCTTTGTTGTTTTCCGAATATGTAGTTTTCACATCTTGATTTAGGAAGCTCAGTGATGAGTAAGCCTGGCACCATCTCCTTTTTGCAAGAATTTTTAAGTTATTAAAGTTCACATGACCCATTCTCTTGTGCCATAACCAAGAGTCATTATGAACATAAGTATTATAACAAATTTCCCTTTGATATTGAATATTTAATGGAAACAATCTATTTTTGGTTATATGTACTTTTGCAATAAGTCTTTTTCTACGATCATGAATTGAGCAAATTCCATTGTAGAAGTTCATAGAATAAGCCCTTTTCTGACAGTTGGCCCATGCCTAATAAATTTTGATGTAAACTTGGTACATAAAACACATCCATAATGTATATCTTTGAATCATTCTTAAGAACAATCACTATTATTCGTTTTCCCATGAATGGAATCGTAGAATTGTTTTCCAAACTTCACAGTTGAACGTACAGACTCATCCAGATTGAAAAATAAGTCTTTTCTTCCACACATATGATTACTACAACTTGTATATAGATAACACTTATTATGAGGTTGTTCTTTAGTTGTATGACAAGCAAGCAACAAATTTTCAGCTTCTTCTTCTTCTTGACTTTCTGCTAGATTTGCTTTGAAATTGTTTTTAGTTGTTCCTTTACTTGGTGAAGGACATTCTTTAGAAAAGTGTCCAAGCTCTCCATAATTATAACATTGAATTTTTGTTTTATCAACATATCTTTTTCCTTGATAACCTTCAGAATTATTTCTTCCTTGATAACCTCCAGAATTAGGTCTTCCTTGATTATTACTCCACCTATTTGGCTTTGAAGTGCTTCTTCAACTGGCCTTACAACTGTTTTTTCAAGCAGTCTTTGTTCATAAGCCTGTAAAGATCTTAATACTCATAGTTGCAGCTGTATTACACTCTTCTATTGTAGTAACCTTTGATTCAAATTTTCCAGGTAAACTACGTAGAATCTTTTCTACAATTTCAGAGTCTTCTATTGTATGACCATTAGCTTCCATATCATTGACAAGGTTTAATGTCTTTGAGAAGAAATCTGAGATTGATTCTGATGATTCCATATGGAAAAGTGCATTCTTTCTTTTTAAAGTTTGCAGTCTTACTTTCTTAACTTTATCAGATCCTTTATAATAATTTATCAAACCATCCCAAGCTATTTTGACTTCTTTGATATATATAACTCTATCCATGATAGATTCATGGATTTCTTCATGAAGAATATAGGTTGCTTTGGAATTATTTTTTTTTCAACTAAGAGAGTTTTATGAGCATCTATAAGTGCAGCTACTTCTATTGATTCTACATAACTTGTGTTAACAACATCCCACACCTCTTGATATGTGAAGATATTCTCCATCTGTATCCTCCGGTGTTCAAAGTTTTTTCCTTCAAACACCGGTACTTTAATTGAACTCCAACTAGTTGTCATCTTCTTCTTCTCTATAGCTCATACCACAGCCCCAACATCTTATTTCTCTAATACCGTATGTAGAAAATATGATATCAAAGACTTGAAAAAATATTAAAAGAAGATCATAACACAAAAAAAATTATTCTATCGATGTAACAATTCTCATGGATCAACAACCTATTTATAACTTAAACAAACTTGACGACTAAGTAAATAGTTTTCTAATAAAACTCAAACTCTAAACATAGAGTGCTTTTATAAACTCTCAAACTAAACGTAGTAAACTCTAAAACTAGAATAACTTGTTTCTCAAGTTATCTTCAGCTTCCAACTATGATGCGTTCACTATCATACACAAAAGGTCGTATCAACTTCTACTAGTTGGTTCAACTAAACAGTACCAACTTGAACTAGTTGCTCCACATACCACTGCATATTATCTTGGTTTAACCTTCAACAAGAGCGAGTTATTGGCAAGACTGTCCAAAGAATGTTACGATCTGGTTTTCTTCAAAACTGAAAACTTCTATCTCTTAGTGGCCGGTTCCAGATTTGGGTACCTGTACATGTATATGTGTATGTACCTGTACTTGTATGGAGGTTTTTTTTATCTATTAGAATTTATTAATTATATGTTCAAGAATTCACTTAACAATAAATTCTGCAATTTCATAGTTTAGGGTATTAGTCAACTCATTTCCTGTATATTTGAATCCATAAAGGCATTCATTCAATCATAAACATTCGGAACGGCTACGATGTGGTCGGGCCACATCATACAAGTATGTGGCCCCTTTTATTTTCCCGACACATCTTTAAAACCGTCCGTTTTATGCTGTTTAGGGAGATTTAGAGGGGGCAAGTTTTTAGGGATAAGTAGTTAAAAGTAGTTTTATTTTTTTTATTAGAAAAAGTAGGATATTTATTACTTTTTTTTTTTGATAAAGCAAGAATTTTATTGAATCAGCATGGCTGTGTGTTTTTGTCTTTTGCCAAAAGACTACAAATATTAGCTGAGAAATTTTGTTCTACCTCAATGTAATTGGTAGTTTCTCTAGCAGTTTTGGCAACATAATCTGCAACCATATTATCATCTCTTCTAATAAACTCAAAATTACAATAAGAAAAACCTAAAGCCAAATGCTTTATTTCTTTAATAAGGTTTCTATTTTCCCATAGTATGTAGAGAGTGTCACTCTTAATGGATAGGATGACATTCTTTGCATCTGCTTCTACTTGAACCCTTGCAAGTTGTTTGTGTTTAGCCCATAACAGCGCCTCTCTAACATCCTTGCATTCTCCCTCCTCCGAACTTAATGCTCCATTTGAGTATGATCCTTTGATTCCATGACAGGTGCCTGTAAAATCACGCAATACAACACCATTTCCCAAACAGTTAGTGTCGCAATCATAGGATGCATCTACATTTAACTTAATAATGCCTTTTGGAGGTGGCAGCCAACCAGAAATTACATTATCATTTAGAGACAAGTTACTATTGCAGATATCAAGTAAATGTGAATGCAGATGATAATTTATTTGATGCACAGAGGTTAAGTGGTTAATAGAAACTCCCTGAAATGCTGCATCACACCTATTCTTCCAGATAATCCAGGAGCCAATCATAACTGTCAACAACCATTTGTCATCAATATTAGTTCTATCTTGACTGAACCAACTTATAACCCAATCTGAAACATAATTGCAGTTTGAAGAAACTGAATCTATATCAATGTTAACCCCTCTCCAAACTTTCCTGGCATGTCTGCAATAGAAGATAAGATGTTCCATTGTTTCTTCATGTTGACCACATATACTGCATTGAGGATTTTGTTCACTGTTATAAGTAGATAATCTAACATTGGTAGAGTGTATACCTCTGATGCACTTCCATATAAACAACTTAACTCTGTGAGCTGCTCTAAAATTCCACAACTTTTTCCAAATTGAGGAAACAATAGTAGAGCCATTTATTTGAACCACACTGTTGCATTTGGTGAGCATAGTATAGGTACTTTTTACTGAAAACTTTCCATCCTTGGCAGGCATCCAAAGCATAACATCTTCATTACTGTTATCAATGAACAAGTTTTGGATTCTAACTGAAGTAGGAACATCAAAGAGCTTGTTTAACAACTCAACATTCCAGGAGCTAGTGTTGGGAAGAATTAGCTCAGAAACAGTTTCATAAAATCTGAACAAATCATTAGCTGGAGAAGGAGGTTCAGACATACCTAGAATCCATCTGTCCTTCCAGATTTTGGTCTTAACTCCATTATTAATCTCCATGAAGTAGTTTTGTTGCACCACTTGCAAGCCTTTTGTGATACCATTCCAGACATAAGAACAATTTTTTGCTTTAATGTTTTGATGTAGAATATCTCCATTCTTGAAGTACTTACTACTCAAAATTTTAACCATAAGATGATTTGATTCAGTGCAGATTTTCCAAGCCAGCTTTGTGAGAAGAGCCAAATTTAACTTCTCTAAATCTCTAAATGCTAAACCTCCCAAGTCTTTTGGTTTAAAGACAGACTTCCAAGCTATAGGATTCAGGCCCTTACTTGACTTATGACCCCAGAAAAATCTCCTCTCAATTGTTGTGAGCTTTTGAATGAGATTATTAGGAAGTTTTAAAGTCCCCATTTGATAAATTGGGACGGAATTCAAGACATGTTTGATCATGGTTGCTCTTCCTGCTTGAGATAAAGAAGAAGAAGACCAAACTGAATACATGTGCTCAAAATTCTCTTTGATTGCTTTAAAAGAATCTTGCTTTGAATGCCCCATAAGTAATGGGGATCCAAGATATTTATCCTTAGAAGACATTTCTGTAACTCCTAGTGTCTGAATAATAGCAGCAGCGGCCTCTGGACTAGTATTCTTGCTAAAATGAACAGATGATTTCTCAAAATTAATCAATTGACCTGACTGAAAACTGAAATTCTGAAGTAGTTCAAGCAGATTAGTAACAGAAGAATGATTTGCTTGTGTAAAAATTAAGCAATCATCTGCAAACAACAAGTGATTAATAGCAGGAGCTGAATTGGAAACTTTAATACCTTTTATGCTATTAACCTGTTGAGCATGTGTCAAGTGCCTTGATAGATATTCCATTGCTAAAATGAAGAGATATGGTGACAATGGGTCACCTTGTCTGACCCCCCCTGCTTGGTTGGAATCTTGCACATGGTGAGCCATTTAGAAGTACAGCAAGTGAAGTAGTACTGATACACTGATATATTAGATCACAAAAATCTTTATTGAAACCAAAGTAGTGTAGGACTTTGATCAAAAAATCACATTCTAATCTATCAAATTCTTTAGACATATCAAGCTTGAGAGCCATCCAGCCTGTTTGGTCCTTTTTCCTTTTCATTGAATGTATAATTTCTTGAGCAATAATAGTGTTATCACTAATAAGCCTGCCTGAGACATAAGCAGCTTGAAAAGGAGAAACAATCTTTGACATTAGAGGTTTCATTCTTCCAACCAAATTTTTTGAAATAATCTTGTATGAAGTATTGCATAGCCCTATTGGTCTATAGTCAGCTGCTGAAATACACTTCTTTTTTTTAGGAATCAGGGAAATGTAAGTGTTGTTAATCTGCTTCAGAATGTGCTTGGTTTAAAAAAATCTAGTAACCATTTGTGTAACCTCTGATCCAACAACATCCCACTGGCTTTTGTAAAACCCTTCTTGAAATCCCTCTGGTCCTGGGGCACTCCAGTTCTGCATAGATTTAAGACTAGAAAAAATCTCCTCCTGTGAAGGAATTCTTGTAAGTGATAAATTATCTTCATAAGTAATGATAGCAGGAAGAATATGATAATAAATTTCAACTAGGAGAGGAGAAGTTGTAGTACTGATTTCCTTGAAGTGAGAAGTAAGATGACTGGAAATTTGTTCTCTTGAGTGTAACCAATTGTTATGATGATCCTTAATTGAATCAATGTTATTCCTTATTCTCTTCCTGTTGGTTTTAGTATGAAAATATTTGCTATTATTATCCATATCCTTTATGAAATGCTCCCTAGACTTTTGATGATAGAATTCACTTTTATGCTTGTTCCACTTGCTCAACTCCAAATTAATTGCTATGACTTGATCTTCAGAAACTATACTTTGAGGTTGGGATTGAAGAATATCCAGTTCTTTCTGCAAATTATCAACTTTGGTGTTGATGTCTCCAAAATGCTCCTTATTCCACTTAGATAAGTCTTGTCTTGTAAACTGAAGTTTCTTCACTAGTTGGAAGCCAGGAGAACCAACAACACTTTTTTTCCAAGCATTAGTAATAACATTAGAACAAGAGTTATCATTTAACCAAGTAAGGAAGAATTTAAATGGTTTCCAACACTTAGCACTAGAGTAATCTGAAGCCAGCAAAATAGGACTATGATCACTACCTAATTGAGTTAAGTGAAATAGCTTAGAATTAGGAAAGTGACAATTCCATTCTCCATTGCCTAGAGCCATGTCAATCCTTGATCTTCTAGTTCCAGTACCTAGATTGTTACTAGTCCAGGTGTAATCCTTACCTACAAAGCCAATGTCTTCTAATCCACTGTTGGCTACTACATTATTAACCCAACCATCAATGGAAGAGGATGTTATGTGTGAGCTATCTAAGATATGGAAGTTTAGATCACCTAACAAAATACAAGGATTATTGTTCTCAGTACTAATTTGTTGTATGAAACTCCATTTCTCTTTCTTCCTATCATAATGAGAATAACCATACATACAAGTAAGGAGGAATTCTGGCTTGCTAGGATCAGCCTGAACTAAAGCATTGAAAGTGTTAAGCCTAGAATCCAAAATGTCACATTGAAATCCATTCTTCCATAGAAGAACTAAACCTCCAGAGAGGCCAACTGGTTCTATAAAAGCATAATTAGGATATTGGTAATGCTTTAACAAAGGCATACATTTTGCTTGGCACAATTTAGTTTCACACAAAAAAATAATATCAGGATTTTGACTTCTTATAAGGGTACTGAGATGATAAAAATAATATCAGGATTTTGACTTCGATACATGTTGAGAAGGGAAAAGAGGCCACATACTTGGAGTATGTGTCCCGATCACATCATATCCGGGGCGATAAAAATCAATGACAGAAACATCAATCTTCTTCGTTGTTTTTCTCGCCTAAAACTGTGTCAAAATCATTTCAAACTCTTATTCAAAGTCACATCACATTCTGTTTTCCTTTAAGTCATAATTCTTATCTTAATTCTTCTAGAAAATCCGCAACTCCCCTGGTAGCATCACAACTCTTCAATTGACCTTCACAGCCATGTCTTGACCAAAAATCCATCCATAACACTCGTACCACCAGGTTCATCTCCTTATTCTTATACATACCATCACCAGTTCATCCGCCATCAGACCATCATCCCCAGCATGCATGCGACAGAGAGTTGGTATGATCACATGGATATAAGAATAGATGATACAAGCAATCACATACCATAAAAAACAAAATCATCTTCTCTCATACTTGCATCAAACACAAAGGGAAACAATCAACAATTCAACATAATACAAGCACATAATATATAAGAAGAAGGATGGCGACAAATAATAAGGGATCAAAAGAGCACAAGATTCACATTAACCAATGATGAACTAAACCTTGTATTAATTAACTCATAAAATCAAGTTTCCAGACCATGATTTCCATTAGAAGTGGACATATTGATAATATAAGCCAATAAGACTGAGTTTAGTTTTGCTAGCATCAAAAGTGTGTCGAACCTGATTCTTGCTAGCATAGCATCATGCCGATAACATGCTCGAAGTCTGGGTTTAATTCAACTTGAGGGGGTTCAATTTTTGGCATGATGTTTCTGTGTATACATTAAAGGGTTTATAGTAACAATGCCCAACAAATCTTCATTTGAAAGGTGGTTAACTGAAAACTTTCTAAGATTATCAAGATCCAAACACCAAAAGATAAATCTTCGCCCCTAATTACCAGGACTCAAGACATCAACTAGCTAGTTGACTAGTTTTAAATTTTCAATCTACTGAACTATCATGCTCAATATCTAACAATTGAAAAAATAAATAAATCAGATACTTGCTTATCTTCTTTATCGCATATATAACTAACATATGACTTATTAAAGCTCATACACACCAAAACAATTCTAAATGACAAACAAATTTGACATCAATAAAATGTCAATCTTATTTTTAACAATATCAATGGGGCATGAGACAACGAAAAATGAACAAACATATAAGAGAAAAATGAAAAATGGAGAAGGGAAGTTGAGTAAAGTAAAAAAGTTAGGGTTTTGTAAACAAAATAACTATTCATTTTCCTTAAAAATTAGAATCAAAATTACCGTGTAATGAAAAAACCCAGATTAAACAATGCATATGAGAGAGAGCGATTGAATTACCCATTGACAAATTAGTTTTTATTTTATTTTGACATAAAAGGGAAAAATATATTGAAAATAAAATAGTCACTCAAGGTGACCAATTTACATCAAAAGATCAAAAACTGTCAAGGACAATTTACAAAAGCATTCCAATTTCAGATTACTGTTGAAAAGGGAAACCATCAAAAAGATTTGAACTAAGCGACCAGTTAAACGTAGTACACATCACTTCCACGCTAAGTTGCTTACTATTTCTAGATTTATTAGCAAAGCATCTATTATTTCTTTCTTGTCAGATAATCCACCAAATCACAAAAGGTAACAGAGTCCAAATCTTATGCTTTCTGGATTTTGCTTTACTAGTTCTCCAATTCCAAATTGTTGCTTTGACAGACTCAGGGAAAGCCCAATCTAAACCGATACTATCAAATAAGTAATTCCAAACTAGACTAATAAGCTTGTAGTGAAGAAACAAATGCGAGATTATTTCTTGTTTAGTTGCACAAAATAAACAAAGTGGAGATTGCACCTTTCGAATTCTGTAGAGAAAATATCTAATTGGTACACCTCTTAAACAAAGTGTTCAAACTAAAGATCACACTTTCAATGGAATAAGAGAATTCCAACCAGATTATACGAGAAAGCAATCAACCTTCAATATTAAAAGAATCATACGCCTGAGCCACATAAAAGTCTTTCCCATTGAGTCAGACCTTTTCATCTAAACCATGTCTGATATGTTCACTAGGAGGTCCAATTAGATCAAGAAGCTAAATAATGAAGCCAAGATCGGATTCTTTTAGATTTCTTTTGAAGTTGAGATTCCAACATTTGAATCGGTAATTAGGTATGTAACAACATCATTCCTATTTCTAGATAGATTGAACAAGCAAGGGAATAAAATCTAACATCATTTTGTCAACTGCATTGGCCGCATCTTCTATCGGTGAGTGAATCTCCACAATATTCGTGATCTCAGACTGGCTGAATGGTTGATGCAACTTTTCTTCGTCCTATCTGTTCTCGTTTCAAGTATTAGATCTTTTACCTTGGTGATATTAGACGGAGCATTAGTGATGGGTTTCGACACTTTATTTAGGAGGTTTGACACCAAGGGTCAAGCTATATATTGATGTCTTCATAACTCACCACTGCCCAACAACAACCTACTTTGATATCCGCATATAAGCACTACACTCCAAGTTAATGAGCATTTTGAGGTTTTTTTTTACTTCCACAAGTCTACTAGATTTCAGCTTCTTAGCCTTCAACATTTGACTACAAAAACAGTTTGGATCACCAAAGAGTTTCTATATTAACTTAGTTAGCATTGCTTATCCCCAAAAAACCATGATTTTTTTCTAATTCAAAATGATCCCACTTGAAACAATGAACTTTCCTCGTCTCTCTTGCATGACCCCACCAAAAATTTCTACTTGTTATAGTGAGAATATTCAAAGTCATCTTGGGAGTGATGGAAGTGGCCACATAGTAAGGAGTTATTAGACCTAATTTTTTCTGGAATAGAATTGTTCTCACGGCATGAGATAAGAATCTTCTGTTCCATCCAGTAGTCTTAGCATCAAACTTGTTAATCAGGAACTCGTAAGAGGAGTTCTGATATGCTGATTTAAGCAGATAATGGCCCAAATACTTGTCATTTATATCTATTTGGTTAACTCTCAATCTACTAGCCAACGCAATTCTTCTATCATTAGTCACACCATGCTGGATAAGTGTTTAGGATCTTCGATAAACTTTGCACAGTTATGTTGTCTGGAATACAAATAGAAGAAGGTCATCTGCGAATATAAGGTGAGAAACAGAAGACACCTTCTTCAGTTAATGAGCTTAATATTAGCTAATTAAACTAATAATTTTATATCTAACTTTTACTGGTATCGAAATCGCCTTATCTTTTGGCTGATAAATATACCGATCCTCGTCAAATTAAATAATTTTAGTTTTTTAAGATTGTTATTGGGGATTATTAAATTCCACCCGAGTTACCAAATTAGATATCATCGTTGTTTTCTTTTCGCTTGGTACCGTGACCCACATCAAATTTGGTAATCTTTACAAACTTAGAGCGTCCACAATGGACGACCAAAACTAAAAATTTGGTCCAGAAACTAAACGCAGTGGAACGGAGTAAAGAGTAAAACTAAAAATCGGAATATATTTAGTCTGAAATCCGGACCAAAACTATATTTGGTCGAGCGGAAATTAAAAGTACGTCTGATACCGAGCGTAGGTATAATGTCCGTTTATAGTGGGGCGTAAGTATAATGTCCGTTTATAGTTGGGCGTAAGTATAACATTTGTACGATGGTGGGGCGAAGATTATATCTACGTTTGAATCAAAAGCAAGTATAAAGAGCGAGGGTATAAAATGTGCCCGATGAGAGGCGAACATTTAAACCGCGCTTGAACCAGGCGGATGTATTATGTTCGCTCGACCAAATTTTACTCGTACACTATAGCGTGGTACCACGGAGTAAATGAAATTATTTTAGTTTGTTTTTGGTTTTTACTCTTAGGTTATATTCGCACCATCCCATATGCTGTTAAATAAGACTTTTAAGCAAGTCTCTTACTCTAATTTTTGTAACTATAGCACTCATCTCTACTCTAAGAACCACAGGATTTGAGGCACTGACCAGTGTGTGTTGTGTGTATGTAGTGGCCGGTGTATCGTAAAGACGAAAGGGAACCGGACCTGGTGGTGATGATGAATTTTAGAGAGGGAGGAGGATAAGAGTGACCAAGTTCCTAAGTCCCAACACATTACACCTGTCTGACACCTGGATAAGTTGGTTTGACCCGCACGCTGACGGAGGAGGACGTGGTTATCATAATAATATTCAAAGTACAATTGCACGTGCAAGACATGGTGGATGCAGACCCACCAATCAAATGTTGTTTTCGAATCATACTTAAAGGTCAGACCCCTACGGTTGCGAGCCGAGTTTGCATATTGAGCTAAATGATGATTAATTTAGAGAAGCCGTTTCTAATTGTACTTACTTGAATGACGATTCTGCTCATGGGTTTGCATCTAAACCAGACCTAGAGTCGGACTAGGAGGTATCCACACATCTCATTGCACTTACAGTCATCTCTTAATCAATTTTCTCCGTTCATAAGTATATGATACCGGTGGAGATGCCAACCGTTCGACCATATGTAGCCAAAAACACTTGGGACACCAATTATATTCCTACACAGCGGTGAATTGAGCCTAAAACACCTGATCATAGACCAAAATAACGAACATTTGTTTTGTATTATGAGAAACAAGTTCCTTGAATGAATCTAAAAAAAATGGTACATGAACACCAAAGGAAAACCTAACTTCCAGTTTGCTTGATCATTCCATCTTATCTGTAATCACCGTTGGCTTTATTATTGGTTCAGCCCCTCGGATAGATAGCAGTGACTCTTGTTGGACATGGCACAACACAACCCGGTACATGTTTGAATAAAAACTAGTAAAAGGAGTCTAAATTCATGTAATGTACAGTGATTATCTATTGGCTAGCTACCGTCCATATAGTGGTTCCTCTCTTTTGCGCATCTTCGGTTTAAGTGCTAGATGGCCTAGCTTGCTTTTCTTAAATTAAATTACTTTTAAACAAACTACTAATATAATTGGAGCGTACTTAATTAGTATAATATTAACTCAAACAGGTAGTATTCAGATATGAGATTAATACTAAATATTATTAATCATCATCATCAAAACCTTAACTAGAAAATTATTACTTTAATTATTTAATTAACTTGTAGTGTTCTCCTCCCATATGCCTTGGCCTTTGGAGTTGTAATAAGCTTTTTTATGTCTTCTTCTAATCTTTTCTCTCTCTCTATCTATATTTTCTAATCTTCATCGATATCATATACAGTATATTTTCTAAGCTGATCATATATAGTCCTTGATTTGATATTTCTCTCTTTCAAAAAAACCGGATATAATTAATATTGTTCCTTCTCTCGAGGGAATCGGTTTTATGATCATCACATATTATATTTCAGCGAAAAACAATTAACTGTTGATAGATCGTGGAGTGTGTAGTACCAATCTTGAACTTGTATAAAAGTTATCTTCACTAGTACTACTTTTTGAAGAAGAGTTGTGTATAGATAGCTCTTTTGTTACTCATTAACGTGTGTTTCAGAGAGATAGATCTTGGTGATAGATCTCTTTGAGTACTAGGCAGCTTTCGTATCATCTGCAGCATCAAAACAAAGAGAGATCGAATCTTAATCATTTTTCGGAAGCAGAAGACTCATTGCCATAACGGTAACAGGTAGACTTACATATTACCTCATATCGATCGGTTTTAGCTAGGTTTTCATTACATACATAATATATAGTTATCATCTTATGTATTATTTGTATGTGTTGGATCTCTAATATATTCTAAGTAGAGTTTTTGGGTTGTCGGTTGCCATTGAAGCTGGATTTATGTAGGTTTCTTGAAAGATTCCAATCATATAGCTAGCTAGTTTGTTTGTCAAAGATAAATATATAAAGATTGAAATTAAGAACGCAAGTCAAGGAATAAGTAGTTTCTGGAGTTCATCATTTAAATAGCTAGAAGGAGTAGTGGCCGGCAGTGATCCTAAGGATCAAGCAGATCATCAGCCAACTATATAGCAGAAGGAAACACAAATAGTTAAAGCTGGCAAGCAAGTGGTGGGAGAGGGTAGATGGGGGAATGGCGGGTTTTGAACCCACCGGTAATCCAGTGGGATCTCATCGCTATGTTCATCAGCTCCTCAGGCCTGACTTAGACTTACAAAGCAGATTATCACAGCAAGCAGGCCATAATATTCCAGAATCCAATAAGGATGGTTCTCCCGAACAAGATCACCAACATCATCTTCATCATCAGATTGAGAAGCACGAATACGATGCAGCAGCCACAACTAGCTCTGGTGGTGGGGGTGGGGGTGGGACTACTTCAAGCCGTCGCCCTAGAGGTCGTCCAGCTGGCTCAAAGAATAAACCTAAACCTCCCATATTTGTAACTCGAGACAGTCCAAATGCTCTAGGATCGCATGTCCTAGAAGTATCATCTGGAGCTGACATAGTTGAGTGTGTGACGAATTATGCAAGACGGCGGGGACGAGGTGTCTGTATTCTCAGCGGAGGTGGTACAGTTGTGAACGTGACGCTGCGTCAACCAGCAGCAACTCCCACTGGAGGTGTTGTTACATTGCACGGGAGATTTGAGATTCTATCATTATCAGGAACGGTTCTTCCTCCTCCTGCACCTCCAGGAGCTGGAGGTTTGACAATATTTTTGTCCGGTGGGCAAGGGCAGATAATGGGAGGAAGTGTGGCTGGTCCATTGTTGGCGTCAGGTCCAGTGGTGTTAATGGCAGCATCGTTTGCAAATGCTGTATTTGAACGGTTACCATTAGAAGTTGAAGACTCGCCTGCTGGTGTCCAAGTCCAGCCCGCTGCTTCTCAATCTTCAGGTGTCACAGGTGGTGGTGGTCAATTGATAGGAGGCGGTGACGGTAGCGGTGAAGGCGGTGGACGTGGTAGTGGAAGTGGTCATTATAATTTGGGAATGAATTTGATGAATAATAACAGTAGTAATTATCAGTTACCAGCAACAACAGCTGGAGATGCATTTGCTGGCCATTGGGGTGGTAATGCTCCTAGGCCTCCCTTTTGATGATGATGATATAGTGTGGTTACAGTGCTAGTACTGTTGCATGGGACTGAATGAAATTAAGATCTTCTATCATGTATTGATTGGAGATCGAATAAAGATTTATTTATCAAGCAAATTAAGCTTAAATTCTTAGGAGGGATTTTGAGTTTCCTAGCTCTATACATATATAAGCAGCTGAGACCAATCCCATCCAGCATGGAAGGTACGTACAACAATACAACCAGGAACATGAGTTGGATCGAAGGTGCAAAACGTTTGAACAGAGTTTTCAAGGTCATCGTTAGGAAGGTTCAAGCAAACTAAATGGAGTGCATGATAGTATGTACAAGCTGTTCAATCCATTCGCAGGCATGATTTTCGTTTTTGGACATCTTTCTTTTCCTTTTTTTTTCTTTCTCAAATTTTCTTGGATTCTAGTTTCTTGGCGTTGGTAATTACTGATGAGGAAAATGTGTTTTTGCATACACCTTTTTTCCCATATTGATGTTTGTTATTTGTTTCTTGCATTCCCATTTCTTTTTGAAGTAATTAGTTTTGCACTTTGTAGTTGGTAGTAAGTTTTGCGCTTTGTAGTTGGTACCGAACTAGGACCAATATTTTCTCATTACTTGAGGGTCTTAAAAGACTCGAAATCTTCATGTTAGTTTTTGTGGGGAATCTATACTAATCACTACCTTTTGCTTCAGTCTGAACTCTAAAGGACACTAATGGCAGAAGAAGATAGCCAGAGAACTTGCCCATTTTCCAAAATATTGGAAAACTATGCATAAATGCATCAAAATTAAGGATAAAATGTTGGAACTTTGGAAGCTTTAATATTTTGTAACTTCAAAAAATAAAATTTGTACAGCACATGGAAGATTCCTTCGGAACTCTGCATGAGTATGAGAATTCCACTACTTAAAATGAATGGTGAGAGAAACAGTCAGGCCACCAGGATCAACTCCAAGAGCAATACCAACCATTTAGACTGGTTAACTGTCAGGATTTATTATATTTTACCAGAGCAAATGTAATTCAAGAAAGGAGTTTCATTTTCTTCATGAACATAATGAATCTTTTTTAGGGTATAATTTTTGAGATAAAGATCTTGTAACATACATGCATTGTATCCGTTTCTGATGTTTGCCAACGTTGCAAATCTTTTGGTGCTTAATGATCTTAAAAAACTGAAAAATGTACCCATATAGAATGCAAGATTAAATAAAATCAGGATATAGTTTTGAATATCGGTGCAATTTTTCAGGTCACCAAGTTCACTTTCAACAATACCCGAATAGAATTGACACATTCAATCAACGTGAATGCTTGGTAGAAGTTAAAAATAACTTTCAAGGTAAGTTAATAATAATCTAAACAATGACGGAATTGATGAGAGGTCACACATACATGGATTTGGTGGTGAAGTTACTGCTGTTTTCTATTCTTCCATGCTACAGACTGCACTTCTTCATTGGAGTGGTTTTTGGTTCCTTTGAACAATCTAGAGCTAGTCAATCGCTCTTACCCTCCTGAGATCCAATCTCTTGCAGGTAATGTTCAGCTTCAAGTGCTGCCATGCATCCTGCGCACCATAACAAAGATTTAAAAACAGTTTCTTCAACATCAAATAACGAACCCAGTAATGTGAAGGACGAAAATTCCCATTAAAATGTTACTAACACAACTAAATCTTACTAAGACTAAGAACAGTTCCATGATGAAAGAATTAGACAATGCATAGGGCAACAGCATAATGTTTTCAAGCAAAAAATGAAACAACAGAAGAACTATTAGCAACCAAACGCATAATGAGGCCATTTGGATTCTTACTAAGACGAAGAACAGCTCCTTTATGAAAGAATCAGACACACATGCAGAGGGAAACATGATAATGTTTTCAAGCAAAAATGGGCAAACAGAAAAATACTATAAACCAAACTCATAATGAGGCCATTCTGATCCTATACCAGTCGATGTTGTAACAAATCAATGAGCATTCCCTTGCAATCTGTGGGTGTTTGAACAAAAATGAGCTAGAGCTTAGAGGTTGACTATCAAGTCATCGTGGTGATTTGAATAAACCAAGCAGCCATATTAAGGGCATTCCTCTAATCTAAAAGTGTACGTGAAAGGGAAAAGAATGTGGCACAATTAGAATGGAAATTCCAAAAGTATAAGGATCCTAATGGTGAACTATGATAAATACAATCGAATGCTTCAAAAAAAATAAAAAAATAAAAAATAATACAATCGAAGAAGGAAGCGCTAACAAATGTTTTGTTCTTGTAGTGTCCCTGTCTTATACTTCAATTTTTATTTATTTCTTTGCTTTGTTTTTTTGTTTTAGAAGATAAAATTGTGTCCTGACATTCTACTGTGAATATTATTTGTTTTGATGTATGGGTTCCTTCTACTATTCCTCTCCCACGATACCCAGCTTAGAGCATCCCAAACGGGAGTTCCAAGTCACCAATATAAGGGAGTCGAGGAGTTCCAATAGTGGATTCCTAACCTCCCAATTTCTTGAAAACAAAACACCTAAGAACAAATTCTCTTACGAGAATGGGGTATAACTACAGCCCAATAGTAGTTTAGTAAATTACAACACTGTTTTAGCCATAAAAAAACAAAGTGGATAGAAAACATATGAGAGAGTAGCATGCTCTTTTCAGAACAAAAAGTCACTCGGATCGTGGTTTCATCCCTAAGGTTGAGTTTTTCAGAGATTTCCATTTCTCTTGGTTTCATCCCAAAGGTTGAGTTTTCCATTTCCCTTCCTCTTGCCATACAGATATTTAGGGGTACAGTTCCCGTGGATTAGGAACTCTAATGGCGTGTTTGGATGGTGGGAAGGGAATTCTATTCCCAGGGATCCTATTCCCTAAAGAGAGGGAATCCTAAACCCACTACCCACCATAGGTTTTGAATTCCCTTACTTTTGGGGAACCGCCCTCTATTCCTATTTACCGAACATGGGAATTGAATTGTATTCCCAGGAAACTGATTTCATTCCCATTTTTCATTTTTGGTAAGTAGGAATAGAGAATGGTTAGGAATAGATTCCCAAAAAGTAAGGGAATTCAAAACCCATGGGAAACGGTGGGTTTAGGATTCCCCCTCTTTAGGGAATAGGATTTCCTGGGAATAGAATTCCCTTCCTACCATCCAAACACGCCATAAGCCTCTAAGTTAGGCCAACCCACTGGCAAAACTTGTATTGATTAAAGAATCTATCAAGGGTGCTCAGGATGTACTTAGCAGAACACTACAATAAAGGTGTCACTTGGTTCTTTTTGTGGACTAAATTTCACCTCGTGCAATTTGAAGGTAGCAGCATTGAGATCTCTAAAGCAATGTTTTGCCTTGCTCTACATGTCATTTACTATCTAATTATTACGACATGTAATATGTCGTGACTTGATATACATTTCAAAATCATGAAATTATTTTATAATTAGCTCGTCAACTGCAAAGCTCAATGACATAGAGGAATTCCCATTTCTCTTCTCATTCTGTGCAACTAAGACATGTTTGTGGCTTAAGCACAGGAAGTGATTCGTTCAATTCGAATGGTCAGCTAAATTCTACAGGTAAGTCCACATACCAGTAACTTCACAATGATATAAGTAGTCTATCTAATACTAGCACAACTTAATAAGAACAAAGTTCATATCAAAGATCCCTGCAGCAACAAATAGGCTTTGTGTGATTTGATATCTACAGCTCTAACACGTAAATGTTATACAAAATAACTATCCATTTCCTAAATTTCAATTTGGGTATCCATAATCAAAAAACCAAATAGATTATTTTCATGCCAATATCTTTCAACTGCAATTGCAAGTATAATAAAGAATGAGTAACTTGCACTAACCTGATCCAGCAGCAGTAATAGCTTGCCTGTACTTCTTATCTTGAACATCACCAGCAGCAAAAACTCCCTTAACACTAGTCAGAGTTGTTCCAGGTTTCGTCACCACATATCCATCTGAATCTAATTCCAACTGCCCATCCAAGAACTTGGTAGCCGGCTCGTGTCCAATTGCAAAAAATAATCCTGAAACATCCAAATCAGTAGTTTCTCCACTAACCAAATTCTTCACTTTCAAACCAGCCAAACTACCTTTACCCCCATCACCACCTTTCGCTTCTACCACAGCAGAATTCCAAATAACTTCAATCTTAGGATTAGCCATAGCTCTATTCTGCATAATCTTGGATGCCCTAAATACATCCCTACGGTGAATGATATAAACTTTAGAGCCATACTTAGTCAAAAAATTAGCCTCTTCCATAGCTGAATCACCACCACCAATCACAGCCAATGGTTTATTCCTAAATATCGGCGCAGCTCCATCACAAACAGCACAAGCAGAAATCCCACGGTTCCAATACTCTTCAGATCCAGTGAATTTCAATTTCTTAGCCACAGCTCCAGTAGCTACAATGACAGCATCAGCTATACAAATTGTTTTGTCAGTAGTGATTTCAAAAGGGGTTTTAGAGAAATCAACTTTGTTAACAGTTTCAGAAATGATTTCTGTTCCGAAACGTGATGACTGATTCCTACAACGATCCATAATTTCATACCCTAGAATTCCTTCAGGAAAACCAGGAAAGTTTTCGACATCGGTGGTGGTTGTAAGTTGACCACCTGCTGCAATATCATTTGCCATCCAGCCTTCAAACATGATTGGCTTGAGTTCTGCCCTAGCTGCATAAATGGCTGATGTATGTGCTGCTGGTCCACTACCAATGATACAGACACGAGTTGTTTTCAGCAGGTAATCATCCGCCATGGCTGATACTGATACTTTTGGTGGTGTTGTTGAGATAGTAACTGCTGCTGCTGATGTTAGGGTTGCTAGTCCGGCGAAGCTTTGAAATTTCTTCAGCAGTGATTTGAAGCTTCGCATCTGCCCTTCTCTCTCTGCTTTGTGATTGTATGTCTCTCTTTTGTGGACGGCTGTTGGATTACTATTTTATAGGCCTGCTTTGTGATTTTGGGGCGTTGATCTTGACACGGTTAGGGTTTATGGTTGAATTCAGTATGAGAGTCTCATTTGTGTTCATATGGAAGTGGGCTAGCGAGACAAAAATTAACAGGTTGGCAACTACTATAAAATGGTCTAGGGATAGTGTGAAATCGTTCCTTTCCCTTACTGTTGAACCATTTTTTGGGACCAATCTTTTTTTTTTTTTTTTGGGACTATTATTTTTTTTTGGATGAGATATTAGAAGTAATTCTAAGTCACCTCTTTTATCTAGATATTTATATTAATACCTAAATTACCCTCTTGATTAATTTTGGGTAATGATTAGTTAGTGTTAATAATAGTTAATATAATAATTAGTGAGATTAAAAAATCAGATGGGTTTTTGAGTTCACTAAGCTTGAGTATTCAAGTGATGATAGGTCATCTGAATCCTCATCCTCCTGTTTCTTTCTTTGTTCACAACTCTTGCCCCTCCTGCAGCATCAATGGTTTGTGAGTAGTAATCTTTGCTTGTGTAAATTCCTGAGCAAAGAGGGACTAAGCAATGGGTGGATGATAAGTACTAATTTTATTTAGATCCAAGTTTTTGGCATGAACCTCTTTGATTTTAACATATTTTCTTTGAAGTTCTTATACCTTGACTGGATATGGGTTAGTCGGAGACTGTAGGGATTTTACGACAAATAATCTTCCTATCTAAATGGATTGGCTGAGCTCTTTGCATTTTTTTCATATCAAACTCATATGCATTTTCTGGCTTATTTTTTTCATTTCCATCCACATGTATTCTTGAAAACTTCTTGAGTAGGATCATGTGTTTATCTTTGTCCGGTTTATTAGTCTCACAATTTTGTAGATTTAGACAAATAGATAACCATAAAAGAACTAATAGCTTTAAACATAAATAAAAACGGACTTACAGATTTACATCATAGATTTAGACAGATAAATAAGCATAGGATTGATAAGTAGTTACAAATATCTCTATTATTACTCGATCCTCTTTTCTGCATCCTTTTTCTCCATTTTATCATAATGATTCTTACCTCGTTTCTGTAGATAACGCCTCTCCCTTTTCTGAACATAGTAATAGTCAGTCCCAAATGGCATCTCATTCAGATAAACTTGAGCATCTAATGATATACCCTTCTCTATTTTAAACTGTATAAACCTCTTAGCGCATGAGCAAAGCTTTTCTTCCTCTTCTTTGATTAGATTGCAATAAGCCAAATAATGAGCCTCATTAGGATGAAAAATACCTCTTGCTTGCATTTCGAACATCTATAATAGTGGACTCGGTGGAGATGATTCTTCCTGCATCGCATGATTCTGGTAGAGGATATTAATGCATCTTGAGGAACCTGCTTATGGTTTTGAACCATTTCGATTTTCTCTCTTGATCTTTTTATTTCTTGATCTCCTTCTCTGTCCTTTCCTCTCTCTGAGATTGTGATCTTTTATTTAGTAGGTGTTTTTAAACTCACCCTTAAAGAGTAATTAAGTGCATTAATGATAATCTCATCGTCTTTCCTAAATGCATTGTATGTTTATATTCTGTTAATCTCTTTTCAGTCTTTTGCATCTAAGATTTTCATTATTGTACTAGTGATTTGAGTGTTATTACCGGTCTCTCTTAACCCATCAACCTTATGCCCAATTTCTTTTATCTCTAATCTCAGTCTCTCCCAGGAACTGTTACAAGTTTCTTGAGTTGAGATATCTTACCTCTGAGGTGTTTTTGTTAGCGTAGACATATTGACTTAGTGTTTAATAGAAAGAAATCTTAAGGCTTAGATTTAGGCTTAGACAATTCTTTAACAAGAATTAAAAGACTAACACTTAATTACTTCTACATAATTCATGGTGACAAGGGACTTTCTATTAGAGTGAAAGACATGATAAACTAGCAACAAACTTAAAAATAAGAAAAAGCAATAACATAAAAAGCACAAGCTCCTTTTGAGAGAACTGGCTAATAGAAATAGTACTCTATTTCTCCCCTTGCATCGGCCTCTTCTGCTGCTTCATAATTCCCCTTTCCCTTGTTCCATTTGTATCGAGCCTCCATCTTTATTACATAACCATAAGAATATCCTGGAGGCATCTCGTTGTATAGAAGTGCAGCATCGATTGGAAGTCCTCTCTCAATCTGTCTCTTTATCTCTGCCCTTACTTCTTTATCCATAGCTTCTTTTATCCCTGGCTTCAAATTACAATAGGCCAAATACTTAGGATGTTCAGCATGCAAAAACAAGTCAGTACCACATAAATAACAAAAATAATAATGCACCCGGTGCAAATGACTTTCTATGCATCGGGTAACCCTTGTCATTGAGATGGGAGCTCCTTCAGGAATAGTATGATTGCAAGCCATTCTAAGTGTTCTGCTTTTCTTTCCTTTGCTTTGTTTGGTTTTCACTGGCTGAATAGGTTGCATATATCGTCTTTTATAGTGGTCTTATAGAGTGGTGGTCATAAATTACTCTTCTTTATGGTGGCGTGCAATATACTTCTTCTCTTTCCCTTCAATGCACCTCTTTCAGCTCGTTCTCTATTCTCTGAATATTTTTTTTGAAACTGTGGCACGTCTCCTCTTTCTAAGATCTGTAAATCTTAAAATATACAAATCTTCTTTCATCCCTCATTCTGATAATTTAATGCTTATATGGTCTAGTATTTTCATGTCTTTTCTCTTTCTTTTTAAATCTCCGAAATGCTCTGTAAATCTCTAGTTTAGGGGCTACACACATAATCTAGTTTGTGTAGCTGTTAAATCATAATTCAAATTTCTCTTATTTCGATTTTCTATCCATTGAATTTTTAAATCTTTAGTGCATGGGAAGTCTAACTCTTGCAGTCTATAGATACCTATTAGTACAAATAGGTCTTCTTTATCATCCTTTGCCTTCTCTTTCCTTTCTTTGTTTTAGCGGTTAGGTGCATTAAAAGCTCGTGAGAGACCTCATATAGAACCGAGCCCCTCTATTGTACGGGTTATTCTAGTGCTGCCCTGATTTATTTAGGTTTTCGTTTAGTCCTTTAGCTTATTTAACCATTGTGTTCTTTGAGACCATACGAGTTAGGTTTCGAAAGTCTTACTTTTTGTTTATTTAATCTTTTTGAATCTCTTAACCTGGGTTTTCACGAAACTATTTTAAATAAGATCCACAAGAATGATCTTCATCGTACCTTGGTTTCGGTTTCTTTGCTGCTGTCATTTATCCATTGGACTTGCTTTAGGTGTCTCTTATTTTCGATTACAGTACCATTCACGGGTATTATTTTTTCCGGTACAGATACTCTTTGGCCTATGTATTCCTTTCTTATTTAAACCCCATGCCTCTTGCCTTTGTTTATGTCTCTCATTTCTTTCTTTCTTCTTGCAATGGGTGAACCCTTTAATCTCTACAAACATCTTAGTGGTCTTTCTCTAGCTCAGCGACTAGCAAACCATAGTAATATCGGTCTTCTACCTACTCCATCTTCCGTTATTAGAGACTACGGTATCAAACAACATAGTATCCTAGCTAGAGTTTTTTCAACTGATCATATTCATCAATGGGAAGTAAGAGGTGCACTAAACAATTTTTGGGGGAACCAGATAGTTTTTCAGATTAGAGAAGTATATCCAAACCTTTTTATCACCACCTTTAGAAACGAAGAGGACTTTCACTGGATTTCTTCTAATGGTCCTTGGTACCCGTTTGGCAATGTGCTTGCAGCAACGACACCTTATCAAGGAATGAAAATCTCTACAGATTTAGTAAAAGAAATTCATATTTGGGCTTCTATTTCAAATGCCAAATATGAACACCGCAGTGAGGAAATGCTAGGGCTAATAGCACGTAAAGTAGGTCAGGTCTCTAGGATTTTTCGAGGATATGAGACACCAGACTGTAATCCAAGAGCCCTTCTTTGGGTCAATATTGAAAAACCACACATTCATCATCTTTTGGTTAAGGTAGGACGTTTCCTGTTACTTCCATCTATTTCAAATTTATCAACCTACCCTCAAAATTCTGTTCTCATTGCCTTAGGATATGACATAAAGTAGGTAATTGTGTTGTACTTCTAGAAGACATTTACGACATCTCAATTAACTCTCCTTATCCTAGTGACGACATGAATTGGTTAAATGATGTGTCAGTCCAAGTTTGGAACCCTAAAGACAATTTCGATCATAGTGGTGTTCTTACACCAGTGCAAGAATATTTAAACCAACCTGGAGTACGAGAAACATTCCATGACATCTTCAGAACTTACGTCGATGAAGAACCTGCACTGAGAGATGACAGTCATGAAAACCTTCATAGAACAACACCTTTAGTCCAACCACCAACAATTAATACCTATGATGTTTTAGGTCCTTTTATTATTACTGAGTCTGCATCTTCTGATAAAGAAATGCCTCTTGCTTCTTCATCTGTTCTGGGTAAAAGAATCTTTCCTTTTAACCTACCGGAAAACTTTATTCTGTTGCCTTCTTCTGACTACGATTCGTTCCGATCCGCTAACTCGGAAACGTTATGAGTCTTAGCTGGATCAGAACCAGCTGCTATTGTTATTCTTGAGGCTGGTTCCGAATAGGATACAATTATTCATGTTTATTCTTCGAACTCGTCCTCTAGGTCTAATAATGACAATTTTTTGGGGGTAAATAGAAGACTTTCCTTCTCTTCTCCTATTTTGGGGAGGGATACTTTGGAATACCTAATTTCCCCTTCTCTGCATATGAGCAATTTGATTGGTTTTTTTCCTTGCATTGATCATAATTTTTGAATCGCATCATCTTTTCAAAATCCTGTAACTCAGCCAAAATCAGCCTTCAAGGTCTCAGTCTCTGAATTTGTCTCATCCTCATCTTCTGAACAACTTTGTTCATTTCCCTCTCAAGAAGGAAAACCTTTTACGATTAATCAATACGGATCAAACATAGTTGACCATAAAGCAAGTACAAGTATTTATCATCCAATCCCTTTCCCTGAGCTAGTCCCTCAAATGCAGACGGAGGAGACACATGTACTTCTTTTCAAATTTCATTACATAATTCTTACCCTTTTTTATTAACTATTGATTTGTCTTTACTAACTGTTCTGTCTTTACTTATTTTAATTGTGAATTATATGCTTCTTCAATTACTTTAAATTTCTCGTCTTTGCTTCTAGTTTTAAAATTATTGAATTCTTGGTCCTCTTTGTCTCATACCATGAAAGTCCTTGCCTAGAATGTCCAAGGCTGTAGAAATCCTTTAACTCAAAATCACCTGGCCAATTTGCTTCATAAAGAAAAGCCAAAAATTTTGTTTCTTTTTGAAACAAAAAAATCAAAGGCCATTAGTTAAAAGATTAGTTTCTTCTTACCCAAATTATCATATTGTCGACCCCATAGGAACTGCAGGAGGTTTAGTGGTAGCTTGGGTAGATGGATTTCACTTTGAAATAGTACAGTGGAACATTAACATGGTAAAAATTATTGTCAAATCTTCCTTAGAAAATAAACAATGGATTCTTACCTGCTTTTATGGCAGCCCCTACCCATTGAACAGGAATATAGTATGGGATTTCTTAGAAGAAATAATCAAACAAGTAGCTCAAAGAACAATGCCTTGGATAGTTATTGGAGATTTTAACATGATTTTTAATCAAACAGAAAAATTAGGTGGTGCGACTTTCAACAAAACAAATAGTAAATACTATGCAAAAAATTTAGAAAGATCGGGCTTATATGATCTAGATTATACAGACAATGACTACACTTGGGATAATCATAGGGAAGGAAACCAAAACATTAAGGAAAGGCTAGACAGGGCAGCAATCAATGCAGAATGGCATAATCAATTCCCTAATGCTTCCCTTACACATTTAGTAGCAGTAGGTTCAGATCATTTCCCTATTGTTCTAACTTTGGACTCTAACTTCTCAAAAGATGATTGGGTTTTTAAATTTTATGATACATGGTTAAAAGACTTATCTTGTCTCCAGGTTATTCAGGGTTCTTGGAGTGAACATACTAACTTAGATGCATCAAATAGTCTTGTTCATAATCTAAAACAATTAGGAACAAATCTTGCTGATTGGAAAAAAACATTTTTGGCCTTCCCTTCAAAAAAATAAATAAACTCCTTAAAGACATTGAAAGATTACAATCCCAGAGAGTAACTCTTCATCAACAAAAGAAAATTAAAGATAAGCTAAAAGAATTAGAAATCATGTATGACACTCAGGAGGCAATAGCTAAACAACAATCAAAAGATAACATAATCAATTTAGGGGAAATAAATACCAAATACTTTCACACAATAACCTTGAGAAGAAGGAAATAGAATACTATACAAAGTATCACTAATTATCAAAATCAAACTTTTAAGAATAGGAAGGAAATTCATAATATTTTAACTTCACATTTTTAATATCTTTTGTGAACCTTCAACTGAAGTGGAACTTTCTGACCCTATTTTTTCTGATATTAGTGCCGCGGTCTCCATTCCAGACAATGATAGAATTCTAGCTATTCCTTCTAATGAGGAAATCTTATTGGTCCTCAAAAATATGAAACCTAATAAATCCCCAGGTCCTGATGGCTTCCCTGTTAGTTTTTTCATCCATAACTGGCATATGGTAGGTACCCAAGTTACAGAAACTATTCAAAACTTCTTCAAGGAAAAAACTATGAACCCTGACTTAAATATAACCCATCTCTTCTTGATCCCTAAAATTAAAAATTATAAAAAACCTAGTCAGTTCGGACATATAGGACTTTGTAACACCATCTATAAAGTCATAGCCAAACTATTAGCAAACAGAATCAAACCAACTCTAGAAAAAATTATATCCCCTTTTCAATCTGCTTTTCTCTCATCTAGACAAATCTCAGACAATATCATAGTTGCTCATGAGATCATTCACTCCTTTAAAAAGAAGAAAGTTAAAACTGGAGGTCTATGTATCAAAATAGATATGTCTAAAGATTTTGATAGGGTTAATTGGAGTTTTCTCTTAAAACCTTTGGTTTCAATGAAGAGGTGTGTAAGTTGATAGAACAATGTATTTCAACTTCGTCTATTGTTGTGCTCCTAAATGGTAGTCCTGGAGAGTTCTTTAAACCTTCTAGAGGATTAAGACAGGGTGACCCATATCACCTTATCTTTTTATTATTTGTATGGAAATTTTTTCTAGGCTCCTTCTTAAACAGGAACAAAACAAAGTTCTACATGGAGTCAAAATAAATCCTAAAGTGAACCTATTTCTCATCTGTGTTTTTGCTGATGATTGTATTCTCTTTGTCAAAGCTGATCTAGTGGAATATAGAAATCTTTTAGATACAATAGCAACTTTTAGTAAAGTCTCTGGTCAAGTTATTAACTTTGAAAAATCAGGAGTTTTCTTTAGTAAGAAAGTTGAACCTAAACATCAAAGGATGATATCCAAGCTTTTAAAAATAAAACATATCAATCTTAAAGACCCATATTTATGAGCTCCCATGTTTATGGAGAAATCTAAAATAAAAACTTTCACCCCTATTTTAGAAAGAATGGAATCTAAATCAAGAGAATGGAAAAATCTGGTTCTTGCGCAACCTTATAGATCTGTCCTTAATAGAGCAGTGCTTTCCAGTATCCCAACCTACTTAATGGGCTGTTTTGTTTTACCAAAACTAATAACTAATAAAATAAATGCCTTACAAAGAGATTTTTGGTGGGAAAAAGAGGCTGGAGGAAAGGGTTTCTATCCCAAAGCATGGCCTAATCTCTGCAAGGATATTCTTAAAGGTGGACTTGGTTTTAGAGATGAAAGGAAATTTAATCTAGCAATGATAGCTAAGGTAGCGTGGAGATTATTAAAAGAACCTAATGCTTTATGGGTCAAAACTCTAGGACCAAAATACTTTAGGAATAAATCACCATTTAGGACTAAAGTAAACTCTAGAAGTTCTTGGACCTGGAAATGCATAAAGCAAGGTCTAGACTTAGTTTACAAGTACAGTATTTGGGAAGTAGGTAATGGCCAAGATATCAATATCTGGGAAGACAATTGGATCCCTGGTTTAAAACACACTTTACTAAATCTTAAAAACGCTAGCAATAATCAACTTGTTAAAGTTTCTGATGTAATTATTTATGAAACTGCCACTTGGAATGCTACCCTTATCAATTCTGCTTTCCCTAGTAACATTGCTAATGAAATTTTGAAAATACGTCTCTTCAAAAACTCCCATCATATCCTTAGGAAAGATCAACTAAGATGGACTCTAACTAAATCAGGAGATTTCACTGTTAAGTCAATGTATTAAAAATTAAATGAAAATGGTGTGGATATCATTAGTCTATCTCTTCCTGAATCCTTTTGGAAATCTCTCTGGAGTCTTAATGTTTCTGAGAGAATTAAACTCTTTCTTTGGAAATGCATTCAAGATGCACTGCCGACTAATGCTAAACTTTATGGTAAAGTTACAAATATTTATCCTCTGTGTACTATGTGTAATACTGATATTGAAACCACTGAACATCTCCTCTTTCATTGTCCCTATGCTTCTTATATTTGGAGTTCTGCTCCTAACCCTATTTTTTTGAACTTAGATTAGGGTATTAAAATTTTAGACCTTTGTAAAACCTAGTTGAAAAATCCTAAAAAAGACATTCCCTTGGAAACTTTACTCACAAAAATGTGGTTCATCTGGAAAGAGAGATGTTATAGAATCTTTGAAGCTAGAAGCAATGATAGTTCTCAATTAAACTTAGAAATACTTAGACATATTGAGTTCTGGTCCACCAAAAAAAGAAAGCACCAAAATCACCCACAGAAAAAGAAAATCAATTTTAAATGGAAAGCACCTAGTACAGGAAAACTGAAATTTAATGTTGATGCTACATGGAACTCTGTATCTTTAACTTCTACTTATGCTTTTATTCTGAGAAATAAAACAGGAGACTGTGAATGAGGGAAAGCAGGATAAGCAGCAGGTCTCAACCCGCAAGAAGCAGAAGTTATAGGAGTATGGCAAACAACAGTTTGGGCTAATAAGAAACAGATAAAGATCTTCAGTATTGAGGGGGATTGTGAAAGCCTTTTTAACTACGTTAATGGTCAGAATGCTGAAATTTCTTGGATAGCCAAAGCTTATATGAAAGAATCTCATCGACTAACAAATCTTTACAACAATTTTTTGGGTTTTGTCTTTTTCCCTAGATCAGGAAATCAAATGGCTGATAGTATAGCCAAATTTGCTAGAAGTTTAACAAACTGTTTAGAATGGGAGAAAATCCCACCTATTTGTAGTAAAAATCAACTCCTAATAGATAAATCTAATATTGGGAGAATCATAACATCCATATTAGATGGCTCTACTTCTCTTGTAACATTGACTCTCTCAGAGTCATAGTTTTCAATGCAATGTCTTATTCAAAAAAAAAAAAATTCATCTCCTTCCTCTCCTAGAGTATTCTTTAATCTTCACAATGATCTGGATATGAGTTATTTCTTAGATGGTTGAATTGATCCAAAATTTCAAAAAATTGTAAATTTTTTAAGTAGATTTGGGCTTGTTCGGTTACCTTATGTGAAGAACAGGTAACCGAACACATCTGAAAGTGTAGTTCGGTTACTTTTTCCAAACACGCAGGTTACCGAACTCGCTCTTAGTGGAGGTTTTTAGTCGTTCGGTTAACAGACATGTTAGCGAAATTTGTTTATAGAATTTACAGAGTAATGTTCGGTTTACCTGCAATGTTGCCGAACTTCGCGTTGATAAGATTTTACCAAGTGTACAAAGTTCGGTTGTTTCGTAAACATCATACCAACCAATATCTAACCGAACTTCACGTAAAATAAGATTTCACGAACAAACTGAACTCCACATGTATGCAATTAGTGAAGAGTTAGGTTTTTCAAGGTTTTTTGCGAACAAACCGAACATAGTGGGACAAGTTCGGTTAAATTAAAACTCAACATAGTGGAAAAAATAGCACAATTCGGTTACATTGGATTTTTTTAATTTTTTTTTTTGTAATATTGGTAAAGTTCGGTTAGGAAATAGTTTTAGCCTTCTTTGCGAACCAACCGAACATAGTGGGCAAAGTTCGGATAAATCAAAACTCAACATAGTGGGCAAAATAACACAGTTCGGTTATATTGAAATTTTATTTATTATTTTGTAATATTGGTAAAGTTCGGTTAGAAAATAGTTTTAGCCTTCTTTGCGAACCAACCGAACTGGCAGTTCGGTAACCTAATTTTAAATCCTAAGGAACTGAACTGTTCTTCGTGTTATTCCTTTCAGGAAATTCGGTTAAGAAACTAGGTTTTTTTTGAAACTCTTCCTCACCGAACAAGGCACTGTAACTTCCATTTGAACCCTAGTTTTATGATTTCTATTCAATTAAACGAATCAAAATCAAACCAACTAAATCAAAACTTTATGTAAACAATCATGGATGTCTTATATATAGGTTAAAGTTCTATTTCAACCCTATTTTGATGATTTCTATTTAGTTAAACGAAACAAAATCAAACCAACTAGTTTTTTTTTTCTTTCTAAAAACCAGTTCGTGTGCGGCTAGGGTAGGGGAGGGTCTGATTTTTGTTTTTTGTTAATAGATTAGGATTAGGTTAAACTTTGGTAGTTTTTAATTTTAATTAGGGTTAAGGACAATTTGGTAATGTCACTACTTTAGGACACCCCTTATAATTATAGGGTAGATGGCCTTATAAAACAATGGTCCCAAAAAAAAAAGGCTGGTTCCCAAAAAATGGTTCTTACTTTTGCACCTCAAGGGGTGATATTTTTCTCCAGCCCAAGTTGACGGGGGCTGTGTCCTGGAAGAAATCGCAAAAGACACAACCTCGAGGGCTCACCATAGAAAATTATATGGATACTATTTAGGGTACATTATTTAAATACCCCTAGTTTTGACATCCAAAAAATATACCATTATACAACAATAAATATACCCCTATCATTTAAAAACCTTATCCATTAATAAATAAATTACCTTAATACCCTCACTTATAATTATTTTCATTTACAAACCTTATCCTTATTCATTAACAAAAAAAATTCTTATTTTACAGACACTACCACCACCGCCATTCCACCACCAGCACCGCCACCACCACCAATCCACCACCACCACTTACTAACCACAACCACCACTAATTTTTCACTACTGCCACTAATATTTCGCCACCACCACCATTATCATTGTTGTCTCCGCTGTCGTCGCCGGTGTTTTCGCCACCGCCACCGTCAAAATTTGGCGCCAATAACCGAAATTGATCCAAAAAATAAAAGTTCAAAAATAACTTTACTAATACATATTCCAGTTCTTTTATTGTGTCAACAATCAAAGTTCATCCCAGTGAATGGGTCAACAACAAAAGTTGATACCTTTAAGTGGGATCAACAATGGAAGTTGATCCACAAAAAATGAGATCAACATATTTATATAAGTATGTTTCCTGTAAAAACCAATAAACCTGGAACCTGCAAACTGACATATCCTTAAGAAACACAAGAATAACATTCATAAATACAAATCAGAATGTATGGCATAATTATACTAATCCAAGGAAATGATGTCAACAACAGTAGTTGATTCCATAAAAATGGAGTAAACAACATGAGTTGATCCCATCTATTGGATCAATAACAATAGTTGATCCCATAAAAATGGTATCAACAGTAGGAGTTGATCCCATAAATTATTAATATCATGCATTGTTGGTGATTTCAGTACCCGATACATACATAATCCCCAATGTAATAGTTCCCAAATCTACTTCTGAAGCCAAAATAGTTACAAAATAAGTCAATCTCCATTGTTGATTCCACCATCCCAACAAAAGCCACCAACATCACCTTCACAACTACCACTACCATCATCTCCACTATAACATCATCCATCACCACATCAAACAATAGGAGTCAGTAGTTTATCCCATAAAAAATATTTTCAACAACATGACTTGATTAGTTGATCCGCTGAAAAAGGCGTCAACATCATGAGTTGATACACATCCAATGTTGTAATCACCACCACCACCACCCTCACTACTACAACAAAATCCACCACCACCACCCCAACAAAATCCCAGCTTCACCTTCTCACAACTCATGAGTTACCAATAGCACCACCATTTCATCGCAGCAAACCATTCCATCAACATCATGCCATCAGTTACATGTATTAACATTGGTGTTCAAGTAATATATTTAGACATCTTTCTGGCTCACACCTTGCATTAACAAACATCAGCAAGCTAATGCATCATTTTCGCAAATTAAGTAAGTGACATTCGAGAGGCAGAAAAGGAAAGATGCTAGAAAGATGGGTACATACATACTCAGTTCGTTCTACAAATATATTCCGCTACCTTTGAGTAGGGAACACCCACAACCTATGCTTGTAATTTTTTCTGCAAAACAGATACACATTTCCTAATCAATCACATAACACTTTTCATTCAATTGAATCACAAATACATAATAAAAAATACCAAATTGAATACTGATGAATTCCTAAGCTCATTAAAAACCAAACATCCCATATTATCGTGCACCACCACCCACCACTAACATCCACCACCACATCTCTAATTCGTCAGCTTTTACATGATGATTTCTCCTGAAATTACAACAAAACCAAAATCAAATAAACCTAAAAATCGAATCTCGATCACACAAATTACTTTAACGAAACCAAAAAATCGAATCTCGATCTTTTGATGTAGAAAAACTCAAAGAAGAAAAAGAAGGTATTTTAGTTTTAGTTGTTGTTGTTGATTCCAAAATTTAATTTCTGTTGTTGTTGATCGGTTTGTCAACGAAGATCTCTCTCATTTCGTATTTAATATAAATTTTCCGGATCTGAAACTAAAGACGTAATCGCTAATTTTACCTGTAAAAGTTTGCTTACCATCAGAGGTGGAGGTCGAGACTGAGGTAGTGGTAGTTGCATAAGTGGTGATGGTGGTGGTGGAGATTTGATAAATTGCAGCGAACAACTCTCTCTATCTCTCTCACACACACACGATTTTTATTCTCTAGGTTTGAAAAATTTTGTCGGTCTAGCAACGGAAATGGTGGCGGCGAAAACGACGAGGTGGTGGTAATGGAAAAGATGCTGGTGGTGACGTAGAAATAGGAGGAAAGAGAAGAATGAGAAAAAAAAATTAGATCTAAAATTAAAACATATTCGCTTTACTAACATTTGGAGGGCATTTAGGGAATCATCAATAAAATAATATTCTTCTAGATTGGTCAAAGGGTATTTGTGAAGTTATAAAGGATATTCATGAAGTTCCCTCAAATGAAGGGTATTTATAACAATTCCACTACTATTTACCCGTTAAGTCCATTTTATGGATTTTTGTGGAATTACATCCCCGATAAATGTATTATTTCTGATATATTTATATGCTATATTTGTACTTTGCCATATTTGGATTATGTCTAGGTAAGTATTTTGATATCCAACTAATCAAAATTATGAACAAGAATAAACATTGTAGTTGCAGGAAATCCCACACTACACCCTTCACAAGAATTCATACAATCAAGTTATTTTAAGATGAACAATCACAATCTTTATTGAGTAATCTCACGAATTCTACAAGAAAGGAAAGAAATGAAATTAACAACTGCTCTGGACTTTCTCTCTCTTAATGACTTGCTCAATACTCAAAAAAGATCTCCCTTCTCTTAAGCCTGTTCAGCTCTTTATATAGGGAATTACATAATGGATGACAGCTAAGATGTCCCTTAATTTTGGATCTGACTTGCGATATCTTCGCAAGCTTACAAGTATTAATTTCGCAAATATCATTATTTTCGCAGGATTATCACAATTCTCCCGTGTTTAAGCTAACGTTATCTATTGCATCATTTCCGTAATTAATTTGTGACGGCTTCGCAACGTTGTAGATGAAGATTTTGCAAGTGTGATATTGTTCCGATATTCTGATCCTACATGCATCTTGCCTCTTCTCATGTCTTCTCTACGAAGGGGAGAATGTCATGAGAAACCGTTCTTCAGAATGCCGCAACTGTTCATCTTTTCACATTCTTCTGTACTGACACGATTTTGTACTTTGCGAAAATTTTGTTACACATATCTCTTCTTCCATCCATCTCTTGAAACATCTTTTTCAACCGCTGCTTCTTAACCGCTCATGTTTACTCTTCGCATTTAATATGCTTATCTTTTCGAGAATTCTCCTCTCTATATATATCTTTCTCATTTTTTTTTTATTTTTTTTACTTTCTCTCTTATTTTCTTTGCAACTCTATTTTACCGTTCTTCCGTAAATTCCGTTTCTGCTGATATAACTTTTCTTGATTCTTCTTCTTTTGATTTTTACTTTCTCCTTCATTCCCATACTAAAAATGCCTCCAGCTGGTCGTAAAAATGAAGTTGCCTTCGAAGAAATCCGAAGGGAATTTCTAACCAGAGGTTTCACTTTATCTCCCATTCCTGGTCAAAACCCTAAATCTGATCTTTCTGCCAAATTATTTTCTAATCATCCATGCGATCATGGAAAAATCATAACTTCGCTAGGTCAGCTTCGAGTTGGTCTTCCCATTCCTCTCTATGATCTTGAACTTCCTTTGTTTTACGAAATACTCTTTCATGATAAATTCTCGCGAGCAGTTTATCAATTGAGTGGAGACTGTATTCATATAATGCTTGAGTTTGCTAATCGTGGCGCTGGTAAGGGATCTCTTTATCCCTCAGAAGTTAAAGATCCTAGATTCGCTGGTGTTGCAATTGTTCCTGCGAAGTATACTGTAGAAAATTTCTTTGAAAATTATGAAATAATTCCCATGAAGAGAAACAATACTTGCTAGGGAGTTAGCTTGAGGAAGAAGGACAATATCGACGATGATAAAATACTTATGCAAGACATCGATTGGCATCCTGGCAATAATACAACCCCACATCATTCTAAAGATGATAGGTGGTGTATCTTCCCCTTAACTCTAGAGGGTCCGTATATCTCATGTTCTCATGTTTTACCTGCGAATCTCGCCACATATCAACCATGGGTATTCAACTGGCTTGAAGAGAACGCAGAGGTATATTTGCGAATTTCTCTTTAATTGTGATTCATTATATGTGATTTTGCTGAACGTTCTTACGCCATTGTATTCATATCCTTAAGAAATTGTTAGATTGAGAGGTTGAGGAGAAATTACATCGATACTAAGAAACCAAGTATCTTAGCGGGTTTGCGTTCGATCACGTATGAAGTAAGAAATATTCTTTTTGTAGATTTTAACAATATATTGTTGCCTCTATTTCTTATCTTTATATGTGTGTGAAGATTGGTGTCGTAGAAGAAGAAATTGAGGATCTTGTCCCGGCTGCAAAAATTAAAGGAAAAAAAGTTGTGAAAACTAAAGGCAAAGATAAAGGTGTTATTCGCAAGGAGAAATCTGCTGCCCCTCCTTCAAAGAAAAGAAAAACGTGTTATCCCTCTTATTCAAATTCTCATTCTGATGAAAGCTCCAAGGATAGTGAGGATAACGTTGATAATCCTTTCGCAAAGAAAGCTTCTCCGCCTGAATCTTCAATGGCGCAATTGTCTAGCATATTCTATGATACTCTGCAGGGAATTGGTGATACTCCTCTTACTAATGCCTGCAAATCCATAGCTACTATATGTGATGCCCCCCTCATAGAGAATAATGAGTCTCTTCGCGGGGTTTCAAGATCTCTATCTCCAAGTTTCTTACATTCGCTTAATAGCCTAGTATATTTTCATACTTATATTTTTATTCTTTTTATTTTTTCCTCGAGTTCATAATTTATTCTTAAAATTCGCTGCATTATTTCGCAAGCTGGGAAATCTTCTTTCGCTATCACTTCAGATTTGGAAAAAAGGCGTGCGGCTTTTGAAAAGAAAAATCTTGATCTTCGCAAAAAGAATGAAAAACTGGAGGCTGAAGCTGTTGGCCTTCGTGAAAAGAGCAAATAATTGGAATCTGAGACTGCCATTCAAAAGAATAAAATCTAGTCTTCAAAATGGCAATAAACAACTTTATGGTATATAACTTTTTCTTTCCTTTCTTCATTTCGTTTTCTCATTATTTTTTCTTATACAATTTACCATTTCGCAGACGTTTATGGTCTTTCTGATGAAGCTATTCTTCTTCACTCACTTCCCCATCATATGGATGATGACTCCCTTCTTGATCATCTTAATAACTCTTTGAATATTTTTTCAAATGACAAAATTAAATCCCTTCCTGTAGATGAACTTGGATCCAAACTTCGCCTCTTAAAAATTGAACATAGATCCAACTTGAATTTAGCCAATAAATTTAAATGTTTCTTTCATAATTCCAAAGAGGAAATCAATAGTTTAAGGGACAAGTATAGTGATCTCATATATGAAAAAGATCGTATTTCCCTCCAAGGTGCTCAAACTTTAGCGAAATTTCATGAAACTCTTCTTGAGGTTCAAATTGAACCAGATGAAGTTATTCGCCAAAATGCTATACTTAGCGAAAGAGAGAGTCAAGTTCGCTCATGTCTTCTAATACAAAATGACAATGAATTCGCTTGGGCTGCGAAAGTCCTAGATAACGCCATAAATAACTTAGGTGTAAATGTTAGTCTTCAAGATGAGAAAACGGCCTTGATCAGAGATATGATTTCTAACAGAGAAGGTTGTTAACTATTCTTCCTTATTTAATTATTTATTTTTCATAAACTACCATCAGATTGTTGATTTATTGTTATATTTTTGCAGAAGCTGAAGATAGATATCGCAAGAGAATTGAAGAGCTTGAGAATGAGAAAGCGAAGCTCGCAAAGGATCTTTCTTCTCGCAATGAGAAATGTTCTAGGTTGAAGAATCAACTAAAGATCACTATTGCGAATTTCAAGAATGATGTTATTCTCTTCCGCAACGAAACTATTATAACAATTTGTGATGATAATAGCATTCCTCATTCTACATATCCTTGCCTCTCAGACAAAGTTCCAGAGAATGTACACTTGGTTATCTCTGATAGTGATGCTGATGAAGAAACAAAGTCTGAAAAAGATGAAGAAGAGAAGTATGATGAAGAATCCGATGAAGATAAAGGAGAAAATTCTGGTGAAGAATCTGATGATGATAATGAAGAATCAAGCAAGAAGTAGCTTTTGCTTCCTTGTGTTTCCTTGTTCAATTTTTTGTAAAACTTGTATATTTGCTCATTGGTTTTCTATTATCGTATATTTGTAATCTATCATTGTGAATTTCTCCAATCTTCAATACAAGTTCTATTTCTTTTGTTTCTTCCTGCATGTGTTTGAAAAACAATCCTTTTTTGCAATATAATTAATCAACATATAATTTATTTTTCATTTTGTGCGTAAATCTATCATATGGAAACAAATAACATATTCTCATTTTATGCATTCCCATACTTGCCTCTGTTATTTGTGTTCGAATGAGAGATTAAGCAAGTTGCTTTTGTTCAGTAAGATTATTGCGACAATCTCGCAGTTATTTCTGCGTAATTTCACAGTCACATATTTTAAGATTGCATTCTTATTTGTATTCCGATGTGGTCTTATTTTTCCTTCCTAAGTAAAGGTCTTATTTTGCCACCTTTTGTCATTGCGACAAAATCGCAGGACGTCTCTGCAATTTCATGCATAAACCCATTGATCTTGCCTTAACCTTTTATTCTTTTGTCAATTTTGTTGCGATAATATGACAGGCCTAAATTTTCTTACAAAATTAAAGCCTCATGACATTGTCGTCTTGCGACGAAATCGCAGGACGTCCTTACACTTTCATGTAGTGACCCATTGATCTCGTCTTAACTTTTTCTTTTGTATTATTGCCTCTTCAGGATTGTCACACAAATATGATAAGCCTAAATTTTCTTGCGAAAATAAAGCCTCATGGCATTTGCGTCTTAAGACACTTATCAACTCCCTAATGGAGGGTGCCGCCTTTATCTTCCCCCTGGTTTCCCCTTCAAGGAGACTTACTTATGACATACAAGACTAGCTCCTCCCATCCAGTCTTGACAACAACCAGTTATTTTCGCAGCCTCTTATCCCTTTTGCCTATATGGCTTATGGTTACGAGACTGCACCCTAAGTGGGGTTTTCTTCAGGACGAGTGCATCATAGTCAAGACTTGCCAAGAATGGCCAGGGTAGTTTCATATGCCCCGGGAACTCTTGGCTCAACCGTGTACCTCGGCGCCTTTATCATACTATGCACTCCTTAGGAGAGTCCTTATTACCTTAGTCGCCTAACTTAAGTCATATGCTCAAGTTGAGAACTCAAGGTGCCTCTCCTGGATGGGCTTTCATTGACCCCAAATCTCCATGACTCAGGTTCCTGCAGCGGTATAAACTTATCCCTGAGCCATGCAACAGATACCCCCTTCTATGACATACTTTAGGTCTTACATTTGCCTCTTGCGAAATTTTATTCGCGAACTAGGGTGTACGCCATAAAGTTTCGTCCCATTCTAAGAATTATTCTCTTTTTTCTTTTTCATTTCAGCTCTGTTGTAATTTCTCAATCCCATTTTTGTCATTAAGTAAAATATATATTTGAAATTTTTCGCAATAAATCAACCATACAGCTCTTTTTCTTTTCTCAATATGTCTTTTGTTTCACAGTTTAAG
This sequence comes from Papaver bracteatum, assembly GCA_023529315.1. Taxonomy (NCBI): domain Eukaryota; kingdom Viridiplantae; phylum Streptophyta; class Magnoliopsida; order Ranunculales; family Papaveraceae; genus Papaver; species Papaver bracteatum. Next base: position 42,736 of record JAJJWX010001296.1, read on the forward strand.
TTTTTTACCTTTACTGCTCTTTGTCTCTGTACTTTTGTTGCTTTTTGCTACAGTATTTCCTTCTGTGACATTGTCGCCAATTATTATTTTCTGCAAGCATTGACTTCGCAGCATTCCTTTTTCTTTCTGCTCTATTGCATCAACCATCAACCTCTCACTTTTTTGTCTTTGTTTGATGTTATACTTCCAATTTTCCTTCTTGGAAGCTATTTCTCCGCAGGACTCTACATCAATTTCATATCACTTCTTTCCTTCAATCCAATCTCCCTTTATGACTCCAACTCCACTGGGATGAGGAAAATTAATGCATTGATGAAATATCGATGCTACATTTAGAATCCCATGTAACCAAGGTCGCCCAATCAAAGCATTATAAGGTGACTCTACATCAACAACGCAGAATAGAATCTCAAAAGATAATCCTTTCAATGGAATTCACATAGTGATCTCTCCTTTAGGCTTATTGGCAGTACCATTAAAACCATATACTTTGTAGGTTGAAGGTATTAGATATTTATCTTTCCCTCCCATATTTTTATAAGCATGATAGAATAGGGAATCCACAAAACTCTCAGTATCAATTAAAACTCGGTTGATTGCCCATGAATCTTCTGCTTCATCATCTTTAGGGTTTGGGTTAATCTCCAATCTCACCACTAATGGATTATCGTGTATTTCTCCTCCCTCAGGCACTTCTTCTGCAGTGAAAGAAATAATTTTCTTTTGCCATTCTTTTAGTGGAGAAATCTTTGCAATGTTCATAATTTCTCTTCCATCATCATCTCTTGCGAAGACTCTACTTAGAATATTATCGTGAAAGTCTTCAATTATTTTGTATGAATGTACAATAGAGTTACAAAAAAAATTCTTCGCCTTCGCTCCCACTTCAATGACAAATGTTTCTCCTCCTTTTGTTGTATTTACTCTGTGAATTTCTGGTGGTGGTGGTAAGAGTTGAGATTGAGGGTGCCCTATTAGAAAATGATTTAATTTTCCTTGATCTATCATCTTGAGAATGATCCTTTTTTATATTCCTGCAGTCAATTGTTGAGTTTCCGTGAAAATGATGGTAAGAGCAAAATTCTTGACTTCGGTGATTTAGAAGTGGTTATTTTCCCATGTTCCAGGGTGCTAGTATGTTCTCCAACAAGATTATAGCTTCCCAAATTTTTTCCACACTAGCATTCTGTAGTTGCAAGAAATCCTATACTACACCCTTGTTAAGAATTTGTAATAACCAACTCAAATTGAAGATTAAAAACGACACTTTATTATTTGATTTTCAGAAATATTTATAGGAAATGTAAGAACTCAAGAATACAACTTTTCTCTTGAAGTTTCTCTCTCCTCAAGACTTTCTCAACTCTCAAAAAATACATCATCCCTCTCTGAATCTAGTGGAACTCTTTATATAGGGAATTACATAGTGGATGATAGCTAAGTTTTCCTCTTATTTCGGATTTACTCTGCGATCTTATCGCGGTAATTATAATGTTCATTCTCGCAATCTTTGTAACCATCGCGGGACAAACATGCTTTTCTCATGTTTTCTCCAATCGTCAGCTATTACGTCACTCTTTTGACTGCTTTTGTGACACTCGCAAAGTGTAGTTGAAGAACTTGCAGTGATGCTCTCTAGGAAGTGCTGTTAATCTCGCAGATAAGTGTTGTAGCGATATTCTGGTCCTACATCTTGCCTCTTCTCATGTATTTTCTGCGAAGAAGAGAAGATCATGAGAACTTTAAAATGCCGCAACTACTTATCTTTTCAGATTTCTCTGTTCTGACACGTTTTTGTATCCTTCGCCAGCTGTTTTCACTTATTCTCTCTTCTAATAAATTTTTGACACGTCCTCTCTAACCGTTGCGATCTGACCGTTCATGTCTTTTCTTTGCACTTATTGCATTCATCTTCTTCGAGAAATCTCTTCTTCTATAAATACTCCTTTCATTCTTTTCTTTTCCTCTTTTACTTTCTTCTTCTTTCTCTCCGTAACTTCTCTGCAAATTTAATGTTCTTCCGTAAATTGCGCGTCTGTTACCGCTGTGATTTTTTTCTTATTTTTCAACCTTTTTCTTCATTCCCATACTTAAAAAATGGTTGTTGCTGGTGCTAAAAATTTGGCTGCTTTTGGTGAGATGCGAGAAAAACTCAAAAGTAAAGGTTTTACTTTGTCTACAATTCCAGATCAAAGCCCTAAATCCGATCTTTCCATCAAATTATTTTCTGATCATCAATGTTCTCGCGAGAAAGTTATAGTATCGCTAGGTCAACTTGAAGCTGGCCTTCCCATTCCTCTCTATGACCCGGATCTTCCCTTATTTTATGAAATAATTTCTCACGAGAAGTTCTCGCGAGCAGTATATCAGTTGGGTGGAGATTGTATTCTATTACTTCTTGAATATGCCTCTCGCGGTGCTGATAAAGGATCTCGCTACCCTGAATCTGCGAAGAATCCTCAATTCAAGGATGTTCCAATCATTCCCGCGATGTATACTGTGGATAATTTTTTCATCAACTATGATATAATCCCCATGAAGAGAGATCGCACTTGCTGGGGTGTCCGCTTGCAAAAGAAAGATAAGATTGCTGAAGATAAAGCTCTTATGTTAGATATTGATTGGCATACAAATAACAATCAAGGTCCTCTCCATTCTAGCGATGACAAGTGGTTTATTTTTCCTCTAATTTTAGAGGGTCCGTATATTTCTGGCACTCATTCCTTACCTGTAAATCTCGTGGAATACCAACCATGGGTGTTCTATTGGCCCGAGAAAGATAAAGAAGTATGTCCTCCTTAGTTCTTCACACAATAAGTTATTTTTATTATTTTTCTTTGATTTTCATATCTTTAAGCTCTCGCTGATTATGCCTGTTTATTAGATTGAGAGATTGAATACCAACTATGAGAAGTTTAGGAAACCTGCTATTCGTTCAGCTCTTCAATTACTCACAAATGAAGTAAAAAATATTTCTTTATAAATCTTAAAAATATATTGTTGCCTCTATTTCTTATCTTTATCTGTGCTCGCAGGTAATCGAAGAATTAGAACCAATAAAACCAAAAACCAATGAGAAATCTTCAAATGATCGCAAGGGAAAATATAATGCTCCTCCCAAAGGGAAGTATACTGCTCCTCGCAGTGAAGAATCTGACGATCCTCCCTTAAAGAAAAGAAAAACCCAACTCTCTTCTTCTTCAACTCCTCAACCCTTTCCAGAAAATTTAAGTGTTGATTTTGATAAAGACAACGATGATGATGATAATTACATTCATTCCATTAAATATTCTTCCTCTTCTGAGTGTTTAATGGCTCAATTATCCAAGATTTTTGGCGATATTAATCATGGTATCGCTAATAATCATGGAGATGAAGTTCTTAATGAGACATTTCAGGCTCTCGCCAACGTCTGTGATGCTCCCATATTGGTAGGTAATGATTCTCTCCAAGGAATCTCAAGATCGCTGACTCCCAGTCTCTTAAATTCTCTTGGTACCCTAGTATGTTTTCATTTCTTCAACTTGTTTATGTATTTATTCCATCGCCAAGCCTTAACTTTTATTTTTATCTCGCAAGTTGGAAGAGCTTCCTTTTCTGTTGCCTCTTATTTAGACAAAAGGCGTTCATTTTCTCAAAAGAAGAATGTTATTCTTCGCCAAAAGAATGAAGAACTAAAATCTGAATTCACTAATCTTCGCGAGAAGAATGAACGAATGGAAGCTGAACTTGCTAGTTTTCGCGAGAAGAATAAAGAACTTGAGAATAATCTTTCTCAACAATCGATCAAAGTATCCAATGTTGATACTGTTAACAAACAACTCTTAGGTATGATAACCTTCTTCTTTTCCTTCATAATTTTATGTTTCACTATTCTTTCTTACTTGATTTATCATTCTCGCAGACATTTATGGTCTTACTGATGAGGCTTTAACCATTCGATCTTTTCCTGAACCAATAGACAATGATACTTTTCTAGAACTTCTTAAAAATTCTTTAAATAACTATTCCAATATTAATTCTCTTTCCATAGATGAACTCAGATCTAAGCTTCGCCTTTTAGAAATTGACTACATATCTTATTTAGATATAACTCACAGATTCAAACAACTTTATCAAAATTCCAAAGTTGAGATTAAGACTTTAAAGGTCAAGAACAAAGATCTTTCAAAATACAAAGACCGTATATCTAGACAAGGGGATGAAACCTTAGCAAATTTCCATAAAACCATTCTTGAAGTTCAAATTGAAAGGGATGGGCTTATCCGCGAGAAGGAAGGTTTTATTGAAAGAGAAAACCAAATTCGGTCCCGTCTTCTTATAGATAATGATGTGGAGTTTGCTTGGGCTGCGAAAGTTCTTAACAATGCCAGAACTAAATTAGGTGTAGATGTCAGTCTTCATGTTAAACAAGCGGCTTTAATTAAAGACATTATTTCTGAAAGAGAAGGTTGTTAGTCATCCTTCCTTATTAATTTCTTATTTGTATTGTTCTTCCTTGCAAAATTTTTAACTTGTTGCTATATACTTGCAGGAGATGAAAAAAGATATCTTGAAAGAATTAGAGAACTTGAAGCTGAAAAGAATCAACTCGCAAATAGTCTTACTGCTCGCAATGAGAAGTATTCACGGTTGAAAGAACAATTTATAATTACTACTGCGAATTTTAATAGCTCTCTTGTTGCTGTTCGCAATAATTCCGTTAAATTGGTTTGTGATGATCATGATATTCATTACTCTACGTACCCTGATCTTGCAAAGGAGATTCCAGCAAAAACTCCAAATCTTGTTATTTCTGATAGCGAGACTGAGGATTCTGGCGAAGATGAAGGTAATGATGATAATGATAAAGAAAAATCTGGCGAGGAAGAGAAATCTGACGATGATAGAGATAATAATGATAATGATGAAGAAGAGAAATCTGATAATGAGGAGAAATCTGAAGAAGAAGAGAAATCTGATGAAGGTGGTGATGGATCTACTTAGTTATGTTTCTTCTCTTTATCTTCCTTGTAAATTTTGTATACTTATTTCCTTCTTCTTGTAATATTACTGCACTTTTGTCCAACCTGTTACGAGTTTCTTCTGTATGAATCAGAAAACAATTTTTTTTCTGCAAATTAATCAATCAATATAATTATTACCCTTTAATTATCTGTATGAATGTATCATAATATCTATGCAATTTTATCATATGATGGATGAATAATAATTTCATCATTCTATGAATTCCCATACTTGCCTCTATTATTCATCTGCAATATGAAAAAATTGAGTAGAGATTATATATTAGTTGTAAATCAAATTAAATTTGCCTCAATATCGGCGATGTTATCGCTAGCAACAATTGCATAAATTTATGATCTATGCGTAAAATCGCAAATCTCATAAATTCTGTGAGAATTATCGCAATAATCTTATGGTCTTATTATGCCTTCCTAATTAAAGGTCTTATTTTGCCACACATTTTTTTTTTGTTTCTTTCTGCGACAAAATCGCAGGACGTCTTTACATTTGCATGTATTGACCCATTGATCTTGTCTTATCCATATTTTTTCAACATCTCTGCGACAATATGATAAGTATAAACTCTCTTGCAAGAATTAAACCTTATGACATTGCCGTCTTGCGATGAAATCGCAGGACGTCTTTACTTCATGTAAAAACCCATTGATCTCATCTTAATTTTTCTCTTTTGGCTTGTTGCCTCTGTATAATTTTCGTCACGCGACAATGTGACATGCCTAAATGTTCTTGCGATCATAAAGCCCCATGACATTGCCGTCTTTAGACACTTATCATCTCCCTAATGGAGGGTTCCGCCCTTATCTTCCCCCTGGTTTCCCCTTCAAGGAGGGCACATTGGCCATACAAGACTAGCTCCTCCCATCCAGATTTGCCAACAACCAGTTGTTTTCGCAGCCTCTTGTCCTTTATGCCTATATGTCTTATAGTTACAAGACTGCACCTTAAGTGGGGTTTTCTTCAGGCCAAGTGCATCATATCCAAGACTTACCAAGAATGGCCAGGGTAGTTTCGTACGCCCCGGGCACCCTTGGCTCAACCGTGTACCTCGGCGCCTTGGTCATACTCTGCACTTCTTAGAAGAGATTCTTAGTCGTCCAACCAGGGTATAACCTTATATAGTTGGAAATCCAAGATCTCTTTCCTGGATAGGTTTTCTTTAACCCCAACATTTGCATGACTCAGGTTCCAGCAGCGGTATAACCTTATCCATGAGTCATGTAAAGAGATACCCCCTTATATGATGCACTATTATGTCTTACATTTGCCTCTTGCAAAATTGTATCCGTGAACTAGGGTGTATGCCATAAAGGTTCGTCCCATTCTATTAATCTCTGCAAAATTTTATTCACGCTTCTCGCGAGTATTATTACTCTGATAAAATTTCACTTCCTTGATCTTCTTTCTTCTTGTAAAATTTTGCAATTCTTTCAAAAAAAATACTCTTTTCAATTACATTTTTTTCAAACAAATCATTCATAAGCTTCTCTAAATTTCATTATTTTACCTTTCTACTTACTACTTTCTATCGCTGCCTTCTTATTGCGCTTTGCTATTTTCTCTTCATTTGCGAGCCGCTCGCCTCCAATCATTAATTTGTCACTTATTTGATCTCGCATTATTTCATCTTCTCGCTGTTCTATTGCATCAACCATTAGTTTGTCACCTCTTTGTTTCTGTTTGATGTTGTGTGTCCAACTTCTATTCCTCGCGGATCTTTCCTCACAAGTTTCCATGTCAATTTCATAACATTTCTTGCTTTCACCCCAATCTCCTTTAATGACTCCAACTCCCTTTGGATGTGGAAACTTGATGCATTGATGATAAGTTGATGCCACACCTAATATTTCATGCAACCATGCCAATCAAAGCATTATAAGGTGATTCAATTTCAACAACACAGAATAAGATTGTAGAAAATATTCCCTTTAATGGAATTCGCATTGTAATCTCCCCTTTGGGCTTGTTAGCAGTACCATTAAAACCATATATTTTATATGTTTATGGTATCAGATCTTCGTCTCTTCCACCCATGGTTTTGTAGGTATGATAGAATAAGATGTCAACTGAACTCCATGTGTCTATTAGAACTCTGTTGATGGCCCAAGAATCTTCAATTTCATCATCATTTTCTTCGTCTTCTTCTTTTATCTGTTTTGGATTTATTTCTAACCTGACCATCAATGGGTTGTCATGCATCTCGCCAGGCTCTGGTACTACTTGTGCAGTGAAAGAAATAGTTTGCTTCTGCCATTCTTCTAATGGTGAGGCTCTCGTAATATTCATTATCTCTCTTCCATCTGTGTCTCTCGCGAAGACTCTGCTTTGAACATTATCATGGAAATCCTCAATAGTTCTGTATGAATGCACAATGGAATTACAAAACAAATTCTTTGATTTATCCCCAACTTCTATTACGAATGTTTTTGCTCCTTTTACAGCATTCACCCTGCGAATTTCTGGTGCTGGAGGCAATCGCTAAGACTGTGGATGTCCTACTAAAAAGTGATTTAACTTTCCTTGGTCATTCATCCTTAAAATAATTCTCTTTACATTCCTGCAATCATTTACTGTGTGACCATGAAAGTGATGGTAAGGACAAAATTCTTGACTCCGATTATTTGGATGTGGCTCTTTTCCCATATTCCATGGTGATGGTATATTTTCCATCAAAATGATAGATTCCCAGATTTTTTCTATACTAGCATTTAGAGGTGGCATCTTAATTTCTTCCCATATTATCTTCTGATTACCTTGGCTTCTGAAATTGTTTTGCCTCTGACCACCATATGTTTCCTGTGGTAGATCAAGTCTTTGGATTTTGTTATTTCCTCCGCGATTGTAATAATTTTTCTCCCTTTCATAGTCTTCTTGATCTCGACTGCCCATAGATACTAACTTCTGCTGGTTATCAATCACCACTTTCTCTTGTTGTGCTTGCGAGGTGCTCGCCACATTGTTAATCATTTTAGGAAGTAAACTTCCATTTGGCGCTATCGAGCTAGTGTTTACGATTGGATATGATTCCATCTCATTTTGTTTCTCCTCCAAAGCAATGTATTCTTCTTGTAATTCTCGTAGCTCAGTCATTGTGATAGTATATTTGATTCTGAAAATTTGTATGTACAGCAGATTGGTTGCGAACATTGCATTGATGAAAGATAAAATGAGGTATCTTTCATCCACTCTTCCAACCATCTCGCTGCACATTGACTTCCATCTTATGGTTAAGTGCTTCAAACTCTCGCCAATCCTCTGTTTTAATCCAGATACATCTTCAATGCCTGGCCGCGATGAATTATTGCTTATATATGCTCCTAGAAATGTAGCTTGTAAATGATCAAAAGAAGTTATAGTATTTTTTGGCAATCCCTCGAACCATTTTAACGCCTCGCCAGTTAAGCTAGACGCAAAATACTTGCACAATACAACATCATGATTCTCCCATTGTAGTATACACCTGACATAAGCCTTAACATGTTGTACGGCACAGGTAGTTCCATCGAAAATGCTGGTTAATGCTGGTAAGTTGCACTTTGGAGGTATTCCTCTTAACTGCACTTCTTGAGTAAATGGAGTTCTCGCAGATTCTTCAATAGCTTCATCAAGTTGCCTTCTACCTCCTTCTCTTCTGTTGTTTATTATTCCCCTCATCTCTGCTAATTCTCTTAAAATTTTCTCATTCGCAGCTGAATTTGGTTCCATCGGTCTTTTCAATGCAGCTTCCCTTCTCCTGCGTTCATGTACTTCTTGTCTTGCGAGATTTTGTGTATCTTCATCTACATCTTCGTTCCTTCTTCTGCGATCTTCTTCTTCACCTTCTTCTTGAAATCGCAGTTGATTACGCTGTCTATTTTCTTCTCTGCGAATTTCTTCATTTCTCATCATTTCTCTTTACTGTCTTTCTATTCTCCTTTGTATTGTATCATACTCTTCCTGAATATTATCATTATGGCGATTTTGCGTCCGTCTCCTTTCTCGATTTTCATGGTTATTTTTCCGTATTGCTTCTTGGAATTCTTGTTCTTCTACTTCTTCTCTTAATCTTTCTCTCTCGCAAGCTAGACGTTCCTGTTCAGCATAATGTCTCTCAATTTCATCCTAAGTTATTCTTTGATTTCTTTGAATTCCTCGCCCATGTAATATTCTCCTACCTTCTTATCGATTTTCTTCACCATTTTGATTGTTTCCATCCTCCTGATTTTTATTGTTACGTCTACCTTCCATAGTTTCACCGCGCGGATCATAGCGATTTTTTATTACCTCTTCTTCTCTATGACGTTGCTCTTCATTTGGATTTTGCATTTCTTCTTGGATATTTCCTCTAGCATTTCTTATTGGGGAATTTTGTCTTGGTTCTTCTCTTAATGACCTTGAATTTGATCTAACAGTACTTCTTGATCTTCTACTTTGTAATCTCAAATTCTCCATTCTCAACTCGTGATTTTGTCTTGTTAAATTTGCACACTCTTCCGCCTCTAATCTTCTTTCCTCTTATATTCTTTGTCTTAGATCATCTGCTGTTTCATCTTCGCCTTCTCCATGAATTAATCCTTCAACCACTCATTGATTTCTTTCTTCTCTTCTTCCGTCTCTTAATTGTTGATCTTCTACATCTTCCATCGAATCCGATCTCCAAGTGTGCACACTCACTCTATCATAATCCACATTTCTATCTTGTATTGGTGTTTGTTGATTCGGTTGTGGAATTTGATTTTCTCCTTCAATCCTTGTTCTATTTATTCTTGTTCTTATCCTTGAAGATTCTCCTAATTCATTTGTTTCTCCACCTGCAAGTCTTTTACTCCTCCTCACAGTTGTTGGTGGCTCTGATGTATTTCTTCTTCTTCTAGCCATTTCTTCAACTCTAACAATTTCTTCAAATCTTCATGTTGTAATTAGAGATTTCTTAGCTTGATTCTCCCTGTTTTTGGCACCAAAATGTAGTTTCAGGAAATCCTACACTACACCCTTGTTAATAATTTGTAATAACCAACTCAAATTTGAAGATTAAAAACGACACTTTATTATTTGATTTTCAGAAATATTTACAGGAAATGTAAGAACTCAAGAATACAACTTTTCTCTTGAAGTTTCTCTCTCCTCAAGACTTTCTCAACTCTCAAAAAATACATCATCCCTCTCTGAATCTAGTAGAACTCTTTATATAGGGAATTACATAGTGGATGACAGCTAAGTTTTCCTCTTATTTCGGATTTACTTTGCAATCTCATCGCGGTAATTATAATGTTCATTCTCGCAAGCTTTGTAACCATCGCGGGACAAACATGCTTTTCTCATGTTTTCTTCAATCGTCAGCTATTACGTCACTCTTTTGACTGCTTTTGTGACACTCGCAAAGTGTAGTTGAAGAACTTGCAGTGATGCTCGCTAGGAAGTGTTGTTAATCTCGCAGAGAAGTGTTGTAGCGATATTCTGGTCCTACACATTCAAAGGTGGCATCTTGATCTCTTCCCATATTATCTTTTGACTTCCTGATCCTCTATGATAATTTTGTCTTTGTCCTCCATAGGTTTCTTGTGGCTGATCAAGTCTTTAAATTTTGTTATTTCCACCTCGGTTATAGAAGTTTCTTTCTCTTGAATTCTTCTTGGTCACGACTTCCCATAGCTACCATTTTCTGCTGACTATTCTCAATTATCTTCTCTTGGTGTGTCTGCGAAGTGCTCGCCGCTGTGTTTATCAATTTAGGTAATAAGCTTGCATTCGCCGCTGCTGAACTCGTATTTGCAATTGGGTATGACTCCATCTCATTCTGTTTTTATTCAAGAGTAATATACTCCTCCTTCAATTCTCGCAGCTCAATCATTGTGATTGTATTCTTAATTATGAAAATTTGAATGTACAGTAGATTGGTTGCGAACATTGCATTTATGAATGATAAAATAAGATATCTCTCATCCACACGTCCAGCCATTTCACTACACATTGTCTTCCATCTAATGGTTAGATGCTTCAAACTTTCACCAATTCTCTGCTTTAACCCAAATACATCTTCAATTCCAGGTCGCGAATGCCCCTAAGAATGTAGTCTGCAAATGGTTGAAAGATGTTATCGTATTCTTGGGTAAACCTTCAAACCATTTCAGCGCCTCCCCTGTTAAACTGGATGCAAAATAATTGCACAATACAACATCATGGTTTTCCCACTGTAGCATATATCTCACATACGCCTTGATGTGTTGAATTGCACAAGTTGTTCCGTCGAAAATGCTAGTTAACGCAGGTAGATTGCATTTTGGGGGTATCCTTCCTAATTGTACTTCTTGTGTGAATGGAGTCTTCGCAGCTTCTTCTATGGCCTCATCTAACTGCCTTCTACCTCCTTCTCTTCTGTTATTTGCATTCCTCTCATCTCTGCTAATTCTCTTAGAATTTGTTCATTTACACCAGGCGCTGATTCCATTGGTCTTTTTAATTTTGATTCTCTTCTCCTGCGTTCTTGCCTGTTTTCTCTTGCGAAATCCTGATTTTCTTCTTCATCATTTTCTTCTTGTCTTTCTCTGCGATCTTCTCTTTCATTTCTTTCATGAATTCTCATACCATTATATCTCTCATTTTCTATTTTGCGATTTTGTTCATTCCTTATCAATTCTCTTTGTTGCCTTTCATCTCTCCTTTGTATTCTATCGTATTCATCATTGATATTTACATTATTGCAATTTTGTTCACGCCTTCTTTCTCGATTATCGTGATTGTTCTGATGTATTGGCTCTTGGATCTCTTGTTCCTCCACTTCTGCTCTCAACCTTTCCCTTTCGCAAGCTAGACGTGCTTGTTCGGCATAATGTCTCTCAATTTCACCTTCAATTACTTGTTGATTTCTTTGAATCTCCCTCCCATGTAATATTCTCCTCCCTTCTTCTTGATTTTCTTTGCCATCTTGATTATTTCACTCCTGACGTCGCCTATTCTTCTGATTCCTGTTGTTTTGTCCATTTTGGAGAATTTCTCCTGGTGGGATGTAACGATCTTCAATTATTTCTCTTCTTTCGCGATGTTCTTCATTTGGATTTTGTATTTATTCTCGATCTCTTTCTCCAATATTTTCCATAGGTGAATTTCGTCTTACTTCACTTCTAATTGACCTTGAACTTGATCTTGTAGTACTTCTTGACCTTCTATTCTGTAATATCATGTTTTCTATTCTCAACACATGGTTTTGCCTTGTTAAATTTGCGCGTTCTTCTGCTTCTAACCTCCTCTCTTCGTGTATTCTTTGTCTCAATGCCTCTAACGCTTCAATTCTTTCATCTCCATGAATTATTCCTCCAATTGCTTCATGATCTCTCTCTTCTTGTCTTCCATTTTTTAATTGTTGCTCTTCTTCCATTCTTCCGTTGAATCTGATCGCCAGGTGTGTACACTCACGCTATCATAATCCATAGTTCTATTTTACGCTGGTGTACGCTGAATTGGTTGTTGAATTTGATTTTCTCCATCATTTCTTGTATTCATTCTTGATGGTTCTCCGGTTTCGTTTCTTCTTTCTCCAGCAAGTCTCTTACTCCTTCTAACAGTAGTTGGTTATCTTGGTGCATTTCTTCTTCTAGCCATCTCTTCAATCTCAATGAATTATTGAAAATTATATGAAACTTTTCACCAACTACTCCAAATTATTTCAAATCACAATACTAATTGAAAAAGTGGGGGTCTAACAACCTCACCCAATATTTTGATTAGAAATTTGTATGGACAACTCCGAGTTGTTTTCTAGAGAATCAACAAGACTCAATCAATAGAAAATATCTCAAGGAGTTATTATCTCAATCTCTCGATTTGATTTACTCAAGCAAATATGATTCGCGAATCTAATCAAAGAGAGATAACTTGGAAGTGTCAATCAATTTAAATCAACAACCAATAAGGTCGGATATTATAATCGATTGAACAAGGCACAACCTGTATTATTTTAATTATATAAAAATATAATGCGGAAAATAAATAACATAGACACCAGAATTTTGTTAACGAGGAAACCGCAAATGCAGAAAAAAAACCCGGGACCTAGTCCAGATTAAACATACACTGTATTAAGCTGCTACAAACACTAGCCTACTCCAAATTAACTTCAGTCTGGACTGTAGTTGAACCCCAACCAATCTCACACTGATCCAAGGTAAAATTATTCTCCTACGCCTCTGATCCCAGTAGGATACTGCGCACTTGATTACGTTAGATGATCTCACCCACAACCAAGAGTTGCTACGACCCAAAGTCAAAAACTTTAGCAAACAAATCTGTCTCACACAGAAAAGTCTACAAGATAGATAAATTCGTCTCCCACGAATAAACCTATGAGTTTTGTTCCGTCTTTTGATAAATCAAGGTGAACAGGAACCAATCGATAAAACTAGACTTATATTCCCGAAGAACATCTCAGTTTCATCAATCACCTCACAATAAACTTAATCGACACAGCGAAGAAGATTATTGAGGAATCACAAACAATGAAACGAAGATGTTTGTGACTACTTTTATCTTGCCTATTGGGTATAGAAATCTCAATCCAATTATTACAATTGTACTCGAACGATAAAAATAGCAAGATCAGATCACACAACTACAAGAAAAGTAATATCGGTCTGGCTTCACAATCCTAATGAAGTCTTTAAGTCGTTAATATGGTTTTAGAAGAAGAAAACCAAAGGTTAAAGGAGAATCGACTCTAGCTTTAGCAAACTAGTATCACACAGAATGTGTGGGGATTAGGTTTCCCAGTTGCTAGAGTTCTCCCTTATATAGTCTTTCAAATCAGGGTTTGCAATCAATGTTAGCTTAGTAACAAAGCATTCAATATTCACCGTTAGATGAAAAACTGATTAGATACAAGCTAATATCTCTCAACCGTTAGATCGAAAACTTAGCTTGTCATACACACATGTACTTGACGTTTTGAGTTCGTGTAACCGTACCCAAACGTGTTCAATGGTTGGTTCAATATTAGTCAACCAAATGGTTAGCCAAATGATAACTTTCATATCAACCATATTCTTCTTCACCATAACTAGTCCAAATGACTCAAATGAACTAGTTAGAGAGTTGCTCAATTGCTATGAGATCTCAAGTACTACAAGAGACACAATTGAATCAAAAACGATGTGATTCACTCGAATCATTTCATGAACTATAAACCCACGGCTTGCAGAAGCATTCCTTAGTAATTTAAGATAAGTTCACAAACAACGTTTTCAGACATAACCTATTGAGTTCTCGGACTGATTTCGCGGACTCAAGCTAACCGGTTGAAGTTAATAAACTCCAGCAGAATTTCACGGGATGAGAACTTCCGTCAGTTTGCGGACTGCACCTGAGCTTCAACTTCAGAAGATATTCTCGGGTTCGAGAACTTACGCCAGTTCACGGACTAAGTTTCTGCTCACGTTCTGGTTCCACTTGATCAACAAAGTTCGCAAACTTCGGTTCAAGTGTTAAGGACTTATATATATATATATGTGTTTCCACAATAATGTTTATATCCCACAATGGTTATATAGTCTAAACTCTTATTTCAATCATTGAAACATTCTCAGAGGACGTCATATAGTTGTTATTCACGAACTAGTTTTCGTCAGAGAAATTTCCAAAGTGATTGAAACATAACATGACTTTCGTCACTAGGCAAAGATGAACTTGGCTAAAGTGAAAGATTTACCAACACCCATTTCGAGAAATAGATAAGCGAGATATACTCAGCTCGAAATGTCACATGTGCATATTCTTAGTCTATATAGTAAAACGACTTTTGTCTCAAGATTGGAGATAGAGTAGATATACTTTTGAGTGATAGATAAGTTCAACTCTCCACATACCTTTTAGTCGATGAAGATCCACTAGTTCCTTGAGTAGTCCTTAGTCTTGTATGATGATCACCATGGATTTCTTGAGCTAAACTACACTTTCTATCCTAGTCCGAGACCTTAGCTATAGTAGACTAGAAATCAAGATTATATAGTTTTGATCACTAAGATTGACAAACATGCTTGACATAGCAACGCATGCTAGTTTGACCGAGCAGTGCTCTAACACTAATCTTCCAACTAAAAACAAGGAAAAGTCCCTATTTCTAGCGCCAATATGTAGTTGCAGGAAATCCCACTCTACACCCCTCACAAGAATTCATACAATCAAGTCATTTTAAGATGAACAATCACAATGTTTATTGATTAATCTCACGAATTCTACAAGAAAGGAAAGAAATGAAATTAAGAAATTAACAACTGCTCTGGACTTTCTCTCTTTTAACGACTTGCTCAATACTCAAAAAAGATCTCCCTTCTCTTAAGCCTGTTCATCTCTTTATATAGGGAATTACATAATGGATGACAGCTAAGTTGTCCCTTAATTTCGGATCTGACTTGCGATATCTTCGCAAGCTTACAAGTATTAATTTCGCAAACATCATTATTTTTGCAGGATCATCACACTTCTCCCGTGTTTAGGCTAACGTTATCTATTGCATCATTTCCGTAATTAATTTGTGACGGCTTCGCAACGTTGTAGATGAAGATTTCGCAAGTGTGTTGTTGTTGCGATATTATGATCCTACAAACATTTAGTCCCAAAGTTTTTGGGCTTTTTGTCTAGTCCTACGCATTCAGGCCAGTCCCGACTTTTAAATACGCTGAAATTTTAGTCTAAAACTGTACAGGTTAGTCTAAAATTCTACCGATCCAGAATATCATGCTTTTCATATTACCCTAAATGCCCTTTCAACTATCAAACGTACTAGGTGATAGTTTTGAAAAAAATAAATAAATAAAAATATGATTAAAATGGGACGGAGAGAGAGTGGCAATTTCGAAATTGGAAATTCAAAACGTATTTGATTCATCTTGATTCAATTTGAAACAACACGAAAACCTGAAACCAGCATCAACAACACTCATTTTTGAAAATCTACCTGAAATCGAGATTTTTTTGGTGGAGGCGTTTTTTGATGGGGGCATGGGGGACAAATAAGATGTTAACATGTGTCATCCTTTTCATAAATCATGTTTCCAAAAATACCAAACATAAAATTTAAACAATTAAGATAAGGAAGATTTTCTCCAAAAATACCTTTCTTTTATATTTTTGGCAACAAAATTTGTTGGAAGCAATTAATAGAAAATACATGTGTCAACATCTTATTTGTCCCCCATGCCCCCATCAAAAAATTTCTCCTTAAAATCAATGACGAAAAGTTGACGAACATCACAAGAGCTCATAAGTTCTTACACATCTTCACAAGAATCATGTTTTTCCCTTTATTCATAAGGTTTTATTTCTTTTTCTTACTTGTTATAGGTAAATCATCTTATTTTTTGTGGATATACATATATCCCTTTTAAGTAATCTTATCTTTTATGAGGTTATTAATTTTCATCTAAATTACCATATTTTATGTGATTGCAGTTTTGTTATTTCTAGGTGCTCGTAGCCCCATATGGAATTGGTAACATCTACAATAATCTTGTAATTATTGTCGAAACACTCGATTTTTCACATTTCGTCAAACTTATAGGTTTTTAAATATTAAATTACTGATCAATAAGTTAATTTCAATTTAATTATGTAGTTAATTCCTTAAGTAGACAATATAGTGTTATTTCAATCAGAAAGATAATACAGTAAAACTTCAATAAATTAATAATGTTGGGACTACCAAATTCTATCAATTTAGCGAAGTATTAATTTATCAAAACAGTCTAAATTTAAGTTTCAAAAATAAAAGAAGATAAAATATTTAAGTTAAACTTAAAGGTTTCCTATAATAAAAAATATAATGAGATATTATTTTCAACTCAAATTAATGTGTAATAAATTTTTGGCATAATAGTACAATATAATATAGTATAGTATATTGCATATTATGTGCATAAATTTATATATCTTTTGATGTTAAAAGAAAAGAAACCAACAACACAAAATAAAAGTGTAACAATGACTCCTACTTCTCATCGCAAAGGTGTCAAAAAATCAACGGTGGTGTAGTTGCAGAATAACCTACAACTACACCCTCAATAGAATTAGTAAAAACTCAAGAAGTTCTTGATGATGAATAACAATTTTCTTATTAATGTTCTCAATTGATTACAAAGAAGTTTCTAAATGGAATTAGAATAGTTACAACTTTCTCTATTCTCTTTCCTAAGATATTTTCTAACACTCACTAAAAGAACCTCTCAAATTTTACATTTGAACTCCTATTTATAGTAAAACTTATACAGCTGTATATGAGTTGCGAAGTATCGCAACTCATACTCGCAAAATTACTTCATCCTCGCAAAAATTCATATTTCTCCGCGCTACTTCTATCATCGTATCATTTTATATCTCTTTTCTCCTTTATTTATTACGATACTCGTGAACTATTATCTTGCGATATTCAGTACTTACATCTTGCCTCTTCTCATGTCAATTCTACGAAGAAGAAATGTCATGAGAATCCCTATTCTCGTAAATTTAGTGTAGTTATTACCACCCTTCAAGTTCGCAACACGTCTTTTTACTTTTCCCTTATCTTTCTGACACGTTTCTTCGTAACCGTTCTTTTCAACCGTTCACGCTTACTCGTATTAATAAGTTTTTATTTTCATCAAACTCTCTTATAAATATTATCCTTTGTTTTTGCTTTTTATTCTCTTCATCTTCTTCATCACTTCTGCCTCTGCAATCTCTTCTATCTTTTTTCCTTTCTATTTTCCCTCTTATATTCAATGGCACCAAAGAAGAAAACTATTGAACAAATTAATGCGGAACTTGCTGATAGAGATCTTATTCTCTCTGAGATTAAAGGTTATGATAATAAATCTTCTCTCTATGTGAAGCTCTTTACCAACTATGTTTGGGATGATCAGAGAATTTTAATCTCACGAGGTCAAATCCTCGCAGGTCTTCCTCTTCCTCTTTATGATGTTAACTTTCCTTTATTCTACGAAATTATTTCCCACCCCAATTTTTCTTGTGCCATTTACCAATTGACTGGTGATTGTATTCGCCTCTTAGTTGAATTCGCAAATCGTGCCGCTTTTGGGAAATCTTTGTATTCAGTTGATCTTAGAAAACCTGGATTTGAAAATATAGAGATTGTTGCTGCGAATTATACAGTTGAGGGTTTCTTCAAAAATTACACATTAATTCCTGCGAGGAAAGAAGATAATCATTGGGGTGTTCGTCTTCATCGTAAAGCTAATATCGCAGCAGATGATCTTCTCATGCACGATATTGATTATGCTTCAGGAAATAATAAGACACCTTGTCGTTCTAATGATGAAGATTGGTATAAGTACCCTTTAATATTATCAGGTTCTTATATTACTGGGGATAGTAGAACTTCCTGCGAACCTTCAGTAACCGCTATTATCAACCTTGGGTTTTTAGAAATGTATGTACTTCCATCTCCTTATCTTTTTGTTACCCTTTAATTTCAAATGAGGTAAGAAACATTCTTGTATTTTTCTAAACAATATATTGTTGCCTCTGTTTCTTATCCTTATTTGAATTTACAGGTTCCACTTCTTCCTGAGATTGCTGCGAGTGAAAATAAGAGTTCTACTTCTTCTAAAAGGCTTACTGCAAGACAACAAACTCTTCGTTCTGCGAAGGTTACCCAAGCTTCTGGTAGTCAAGATGATGCTCTTCGCAAAGGAAAAAGAAAACTTCAAGATGTTGTTTACTAGAGGAGGAAAAAGGAGATACTCTCAACCAAATCTCATTCCAATGTAATTTATTATAATGAGAACATTGAGGAAGATCTTGGTGAT
Source organism: Papaver bracteatum (assembly GCA_023529315.1). NCBI lineage: Eukaryota > Viridiplantae > Streptophyta > Magnoliopsida > Ranunculales > Papaveraceae > Papaver > Papaver bracteatum. Next base: position 61,530 of record JAJJWX010001296.1, read on the forward strand.
GAAGATGATAAATTTCCTGAGAAGGACTTTAGTTCTAATTTCGATACCCTTTCTGACAAAGGAGATGCTGATAATGATGTTGATGAAGGTGGAAATGAAGATTATAGTATCCCAGAAACTTTTGCCTCAGCAATGTTTAGCATCTCTGAGGCTTTCCTTCATTCTTCTCGTGGATTAGGAAATTCTCCTACAACGAATGCTCGCAAACTTATTGCGAAGGCTTGTAAAGTTCCTACTGTAATTGATAATAACTCCCTCAAAGGAATTTCAAGATTCGTCTCTCCTGCTTCATTATATGCTTTAGGTAGCATGGTAAGTTTCTTCTCTATTCCTTGTTTATTTGCCTTATTTTGTTGATTTCTAAACCCCTTTTTTCTTGTTTAGGTTGGAAGAGTTAGTTGTGCAGCTGCTTCTGATTGGGAAAGACGTCATTTTATTGCTGAGAAGAAAACTTTGAATCGTTGTAGGAAGTTAGAGGTTGAAAATTCAAATCTCCGTCAGAGAGTAGAAGATTTAAATATTGATAACGCAGAATTAATATCCCGTCACGAAAATAATTCACAATCTGCGAGCATCGCAATTGATAATTCTTCTCTTCTTGAGGAGAATAATCAATTAAAGCTTGAAAATTCTTCTCTTCGTAATGATAAGAAACAACTAGAAGGTAAATTCTTTGCGATGGTAATTATTTTGGTTACTTTTCCTTCGTAATTTGCTAACCAATTCCTTAATTTCTCTCCTTGCTGCAGAAAATTATGCGAAGATGAATAATGATCTGGAAACTATGCTTGCTAATCGTAATAAGAAAATTTCTGACTTGAGATCTCAACTTCTAATTTCCCAGCATAACCATAGTTTATATGTCAAGCATTTTCGAGCTAAGATGACTCGCAAGATTTGCGAAGATAATGAAATTCCTCTCAAGAAGTACCATACGCTCCTTTCTGAAGAAATTCCTGAAGATACTCCATATCTGGAAATCTCTGAAAGTGAAGTTGAAAATGATAGTGAAGTTGAATAAGAAGATCATTTTGATGGGGATAGATCACCTGAAAAATAACTTCACTCTTTTTTGTATGTCTGTTCTGTAACTTTTCAATACAACACTTTCTTCTTGATTGCACTTTGAATCAATCCAACAATTTCTTTTTCAAAGCTTAATTTGAATTAATCCTTCTTTGATGTTTGTTTCCCTTATTCGCATAACTTGATCATGTGGAGAGAAATAATATCTTAAAGACTTAGCTTAGTATTCCTTTTCCCCTTATTATTGCTCTTCAGATGATCAACTCTTGCTGGAAGTATTAAAATATCCTTCTTAATTTATCTTACGAAGTTTTGTCTGATTGTGATTATGAATAAAAAGTCCTCCCTTTGAAGTATAAGAAATATGAGCCTTTTGCCTTTTGCGGAATGTTGCGAGGTAAATAATAAATCTCCCCTTGAAGTATAAGAAGTATGAAGTATACGAAATATGAAATATCCTTAAGAAGTATAAAATATCTTTGAAGAAGTATTAGCAGCATCAATTCATGAAGAATTGCCCAATATATGAAGAAGTATAAGAATTGTATGAAGAAGTATAATAAGTACTTAACCTTCGCAAAATTAAATATCCATTGAAGAAGTATAATAAATATGATATATTCTTGAAGAAGTATAAATAATATTGAATTTGTAGAAAAATATTAAATATATGGAGAAGTATAAGAAGTATTTAACTCTCGTAACATTTTACGAGTATGAACTTATCTGTATTTGATTACTATCAAAATCGCATCTTTTGTTAAGTCTTCGTGAGAATTCTTCAATGATGTTATCTTCTTTAATAGGACTTTTTGTAAAAATTCTTCAATGGTATTGACGAAGCTGTCTTCTCTTCAAATCTTCATAATGTATATTCTTGTATAATTTCTTCAACGGTATTGACGAAGCTGTATTCTCTTCAAATCTTCATAATGTATATTCTTGTATAATTTCTTCAATGATATTGATGCAATGAATTTCATTAATTTCTGTGGTCTTATCATGCCTTCCTAAGTAAAGGTCTTATTTTGCCACCTCTTTTGTAGTAAATTTTTGTATTTGCGATAATATGACAAGTCTGAACATTCTTGCGAATATACAACCTCGTGACATTATCGTCTTGCGATGAAATCGCAGGACGTTCTTACACTTTCATGCAAAAACCCATTGATCTCATCTTAACTTCTTTGTATAGTATTTTAGCCTCTTCAGGAATTGTTGCGACAATATGACAGGCCTAAATATTCTTGCGAACATAAATCCCCATGACATTTCCGTCTTGCGATGAAATCGCAGGACGTCTCTACACTTTCATGTAGTGACCCATTGATCTCATCTTAACTTCTTTATTATGTTCTGCGAGTTCTTTTTTCTTTTCTTTCTTTCTTTTTTTTTTTTTTTTTTAGAAGGCTCGCAGAACTTCATTTGTTGCACAAATATGACAAGCCTTTATGTTTTCGCAAACAAGAAGCCTCGTGACATTTGCGTCTTATAGCACGTATCATCTCCCTAATGGAGGGTGCTGCCCTTTATCTTCCCCCCGATTGCCCCTTCAAGGAAGCGTACATCGACCATACAAGGTTAGCTCTTCCCATCCGGTTCTGCCAACAACCATCTTTTGATCGCAACCTCTTATCCTTTTTGCCTATAGGGCTTATAGTTACGAGGTTGCACCCTATGGGGTATCTTTGGGCCAAGTGCATCATTTTCCAAGACTTGTCAAAAATGGTAAATGTGGTTCAACCTCACCCGGCACTCTTGACTCAACCGTGTACCTCGGAGCCTTGATCGTTTTCTGCACTTCTTGGGAAAGACAGTATGCCTTAGTCGCCCAACCTAAATCCTCTTACACCGCATTTTATATTGCGTAATGTTGCTAGATTAGGTGAGAATCCAAGGTGTATAACCCGGATAGGTACCCCATTATTGGGTTGTACCCCAAAAATTTTACCATGTACTAAGGGCCCTTGGTGGTGTTCCGGTTACCCTTAGCCACGTTATAGGTACCCCCTTAAATGACGTACTTTAGGACTTTGCCTCTTACGAAATATAGCTTCGTGAACTAGGGTGTACGCCACAAAGGTTTGCCTGTATAAAATTTTCTGCGGCTCTCTTTATTTTTTGGAGGCTGATCACAGATTGCGGTCTTTTATTCGCAAATTAATGAAATTTTAATTGGAATATAAATTCTGAAAATTCGTAACTTTTCCCAATTTCCTGCGAGCAAACAATATTCGTAAAATTTATCACGAAATAAAATTTTTGTTTTGCCACATACCTCATTTCCACGAGCAAACGTACTGATTACCTTCTTGTTTTATTATTTTCCTTCTTCTTTCTTCGCAAATCACAATTCCTTGTTATCATCGTAAATTTCTTGTATGATTATCATCGTAAATTTATTCTCTTTTTCCTTAATCCTCTGCCATTAAATTTTCACTTCTTTTCACAGCCTTTGCTCTTTTTCTCCAATTTTCCTTCTTAGCAATTTTTCCTTCGCAAAATTCTACTTCTGTATCGTAACATTTCTTTCCCTCAGCCCAATCACCCTTGATAACTCCAATACCCTTCATATGAGGAAACTTTATGCACTGATGTAGAGTGGAAGCTACGCCTAGAATTCCATGAAGCCATGGCCTTCCTATCAAAGAATTATATGGTGATTCGACATCAACAACGCAGAACAGAATTTCAGTTCGCATTCCACTTAATGGAATTCGCATGCTCACTTCTCCTTTGGGATTGTTGGCAGTTCCATTAAAACCATAAATTCTGTAAGTAGAAGGTATTAAATCTGCATCTTTTCCCCCCATAGTTTTGTAAGCAGAATAGAAGAGAATATTGACAGAACTTCCCGTATCAATCAAAATCCTATTAAGACCAATTGATTCTTCCTCCATATCATCTTCGTTTTCCTCCATATTCATGTAGATTGCTAATCTTACTACCAATGGATTATCATGTGCTTCACAACCTTCTGGAATTTCAGTGGCTTCAAAAGAAATTTCACGTTTCTGCCAATCTTCAAGTCGTGAATTTTTTGCGATGTTCATTACTTCCTTTCCTTCACCATCCCTCACATATACCCTGCTTAACACATTATCATGAAAATCTTCTATGGTTTTATATGAATGAACAATGGAATTACAGAAAACATTCCTTGCTTTTGATCCCACTTCTATATGTAGAATTTCTTCTCCTTTTTCTTTTGTTGTGTTCTCCCTGCGAGTTATGACTGGAGCCTGTGGTAATTGTTGCGACTGTGTCTGCTTAAGTAAAAATTGATTTAGTTTTCCTTGATCAATCATTCGGAAGATTATCCTCTTGATATTATGGCAATTATTTGTAGAATGTCCATGAAAATGATGATATGAACAAAATTCATGACTTCTTGGACCCATTGGTGGTTCCTTTCCCATGTTCCATGGAGTTGGTATATTCTCTACCAGGATAATTGCTTGCCATATCTTTTCTACACTTGTATTCAAAGGTGGTAACTTTATCTCTTCCCTTACCATTCTTTGACCTCCTTGACCGTTGTTATAATTTTGTCTCTGGTTCCCTTGTCCAAAATAATTTTGCCTTTGTCCCCCATAATTTTCTTGTTGTTGATCTAGTCTTGGAATTTGGTTATTTCCTATTCGATTATAAAAATTCTTCTCTCTATCATACTCTTCTTGATCTCTACTGCCCATTGCTACCATCTTTGGCTGGCTATCATTGATTTTCTTCTCTTCTGAAATTTGCGAAGAAGTTTGTGAGGATGTTTTCGAAGTACCTGCTACTAATTTGATTATTTTGGGAAGTAAATTTGCTCCTCCCTCTTGATTGCTAGTGTTTGTTACTGGATATGACTCCATACTGTTTTGCTTTTCTTCTAATGTAATGTATTCTTCCTGCAATTCTCGTAACTCTGTCATCATTATGGAATTCTTTCTTCTGAAGATTTGAACATATAATTGTTCAGTTGCGAACATCGCATTTATGAAGGACAGAATCAAGTATCTCTCATCCACGCGCCCTGCCATACCACTGCACATAGTCTTCCATCGTCTTACCAAATGCTTCAAACTTTCACCCACTCTTTGTTTTAAACAAAATACATCTTCAATACCAAGTCGTGAAGAATGATTTGTGATATATGTTCCAAGGAAAGTTGCTTGCAAATGACTGAATGACGTAATAGTGTTTTTAGGGAGTCCTTCGAACCACTTTAAAGCTTCCCCTGTTAAACTTGATGCGAAATACTTGCATAACACAGCATCATGATTCTCCCATTGTAACATGCATCTTATGTATGCTTTAATGTGCTAAATAGCACATGAAGTCCCATAAAAGATACTGGTAAGTGTGGGCAAATTGCATTTTGGTGGAATTCCTCCCAATTGTACTTCTATAGCAAATGGAGTCCTCGCAGCTTCTTCTATTGCTTCGTCTAATTGCCTTCTATCTCCTCCTCTTATATTGTTTATCATCCCTCTCATTTCTGCTAATTCTCGAAAGATTCGTGCATTTGCCTCAGAATTCTCATCCATTGGTCTTTTTAATGCAGCTTATCTTCTTCTACGTTCTTGCGCTTCCTCCCTTGCGATTCTTCGCATTCTATCATATTCTTCATTAATGTTTTCATTTCTAAATTATCATAATTGTTCAGTTGCATAGCATCTTGGAATTCTTGTTCTTCCCTTTCTATTCTTCTCATTCTTCTCATGCGAATATCAGGAATTTGTTCTTCTTCATTTCTCCTTCTTCTGTGATTTATTTCTCCTTGATTTTCTTGTACTCTGATTCGAGAATTTGGTTCATTCCTCTCCACTTCCATTTGTTGCTTTACAATTCTTCTCTTAATTCTTTCATACTCAACATTTTGTTTGTTACGAGCCTCTTCATGTCTTCTTACTCCATTCTCGTGATTGTTTTGATGTATTGCTTGTTGTCTCTCAGTTTCTTCCATAAGTTGTTGTTCTTCCTCTCGATTCTGATTTTTTTCTCTAGGATTTGGTCTTGTTCGCAAATTCCCCATGCTTTGTTCGTGGTTTGGTATTAAAATGAAACGATTCTCTTGATTTATTTCACCTTGATTCTGCGCTTGTTCTTGCATATTATTTTCATTATTGATTATCGGTGAATTTTGTCCTTCTCTTTCTGTTCTAACATTTGATCTTGCAACACTTTGAGATTTCCTTCTTTGTAGTATCTCATTTTCCATTCTCAATTCTTGATTTTGTCTTGTTAAATTGGCACGTTCTTCAGCTTCGATCATTCGTTCTTTTTGGATTCCTTGTCTCAATGTTTCTAACATCTCCCTTTCTCTTTCAAGAATTGTTCCTCCCATCAACCTCCCATTTTCTCTGATTTGTGGTTCTCTATCTCCTTCTTCTGGTGTATTAGTTCTCCAAGTGTGTATACTCACTTGATCATGATCTATTACTTCTTCGATTACTTCTTCTCCTACTAGGTTCTCCTGTTATATTTGCTTCTCCTCCTGCAAGTCTTACACTTCTTCTTACTTTAGTTAATGGTTCTGATGTGTTTCTTCTTCTTGTCATTTTTCTGGTACATGAATTCTTTCTCTCCCTGTTTCTAGAGCCAATTATGTAGTTGCAGAATAACCTACAACTACACCCTCAATAGAATTAGTAAAAACTCAAGAAGTTCTTGATGATGAATAACAATTTTCTTATTAATGTTCTCAATTGATTACAAAGAAGTTTCTAAATGGAATTAGAATAGTTACAACTTTCTCTATTCTCTTTCCTAAGATATTTTCTTACACTCACTAAAAGAACCTCTCAAATTTTACATTTGAACTCCTATTTATAGTAAAACTTATACAGCTGTATATGAGTTGCGAAGTATCGCAACTCATACTCGCAAAATTACTTCATCCTCGCAAAACTTCATATTTCTCCGCGCTACTTCTATCATCGTATCATTTTATATCTCTTTTCTCCTTTATTTATTACGATACTCGTGAACTATTATCTTGCGATATTCAGTACTTACAGGTGGCAAACGAGATTCGAAAAGCATTATGTGAGTATAGTCATTCTAATCCAAATTTGACTCTAAGCGATATACAAAAATGGCTTCTTGAAAAATTTAACATACAAGTGTGTCAAGCAACGATATTGTAGTTGCAGGAAATCCTACACTACACCCTTGATAAGATCATACAGTGATTAACACATATTTTGATGATTAAAACGACACTTTATTATTTGATTCTCAGAAATGTTTACAAGTAATGGAATAAGATCAAAAATACAACCGCTCTTTTGTTTCTCTCTCCTCAAGAATTTCTCAATTCTCAAAAATACATCATACTATCTCTGGATATACTGGGTCTCTTTATATAGGGTAGTTACATAATGGATGACAGCTAAGCTGTCCTTTAATTTCGGATCTGGCTTGCGATGTTCTCGCGGTAGTTATAATGTCAATTCTCACAAGTGTTCTAACCATCGCAAAACGATCATGCTCTTCTCGTGTTTCTTTAGTCGTCAGCTATTACGTCATTCTTTGGATCACTCTTTAAGTTATTTTTATGACGCTCGCAAAGTGTTGTTGAAGAGCTCGCGGTGATAATCGCAGGAGTGTTGTTAATCTCGCAAGAATACTGTCATGGCGATATTCTGGTCCTACATCTTGCCTCTTCTCATGTCTTCTTCGCGAAGTGGAGGGGATATGAGAATCTCCAACTCTTCATAATGCTCGCATCCCCCTATCTTTCCATATTTTCTTCTCGACAAAACTCCGTGAATTTAGCTTAACCGTCTCCACGTGTTGTAAATTCCTATTTTTACCGACACGTCACTCCTCAACAGGTCATCTCCTTTTGCTTATAAAAGTTAGACTTTGGTTACATAACTAATTTTCTTCTTTTACTCTTTTATCTTCTTCGTTTCTTCATCCTCTGCAAATTTTTACGATCTGCAATTTTTCTTCTTCTTCATATCTACCTGTTACCACTTTAATGGAATCTTCAAGGTATGTGTTTTTCTGATGTTACTAAATTCCATTTTGCTTACTTGAATCATGTTTACTCATATTTTTATTAAACTTTTCTATTTGATTCTTCTCCATTATATCTTCTCTTCAGCGGAACTTCCCCTAACAAAACATATTCAAAGGAAAGAGATTACCAGATGCCAAACCAGAGACAGTAGAGTATGTCTCTGGTTTCCTGATGAGTGCCAAATATTGCATATTCATACACCTTTTCATTGGCACTTAACTCATCTTTCGCGCTTCAAAGTCATATATTATCCCAAATTCTTCATTTTTACCATTTTAAAGAATAAATATTTGTATTAATTAATTTTGTGTTTTTAAGTACTAAATAAAGCTTGGAAGAATTGAGAAGACAAAAGAGAAGAAAGTTGGAAGCGTTGCAACCCGCTCACAAGATCGTGGCAACCTGTTTACAAATTCATGGGATTAAACAACCCATGATCCAAAACCCAGGACCCAAATCCATTTCCACCTCACCCCCATTGGATTCTTTCCAAAACATCCACCTCACCCCCATTGGATTCTTTCCAAAACATCCACCTCACCCCCATTGTATTCCATTTCATCCATCAATTAAAGAAAACATCCCCATTCTCTCACTCAATCACTCCCAATTTGTTTCCCACAACCAAATATATTCCATTCATCCATCAATTAAGAAAACATGTTTTGTTGAGTGGATGCTTTCCAAATTTCGAATCCAAGTGCTTGAGGGAATTTTGTGTATAAATAGAGAGGGTTGTTGTGTTGAAAAACCGTCCAAGAATAGCTTGTTCATGTTAGTTTATCAAATTTAAGTTTTGTTGTAATGTTATTCATGTTCTAGTTTCATTTGCTAGGGTTTAAATGAAGCCGTAACTCATTGGTATGTATTCATATCTTGTATCTTGTTCTTGAAAGTTTAGAATTGTTTAAAGATATAATTTAATCCAAGTTTGTCAACATCTTGCTCTCACAATGTATGCCATGTATCCATTGTAGTTAGAATATCTCTTTGTTGATTATGCTACAACTCATGCTTAACCAAATATTGATCCTCAGATTAGTTGTGCTTTAATTAGACAGTTAATGCTTTGGAGAAATACTTTAGTTGTGATTAAGTTATCCATTGGAGAAACACCTTAGATATATAGTAGACTTGAATCTGCTGTAAGGACAAGAATAATATTACAAGTTGAATGCATATCATAAGATAGTGGTGGATTTGAATACCCTAGTATCCATATTCTCAGTATTTACACCTTGATTTAATTGCGTATTTTAATTCAATATTATTTTATGTTTAAGTCTTTGCCAATATCTCGTCGTATCGACAAAAGAAAACCCCTTTTGGTTACTCTCTGAATCAGTTCTAAGTAAGGATTTAGAATCAACTTCTACACTCTCCAAGTCTCTGTGGTTCGACCTGTGCTTGCCCTGTGTTGCTTATCGACACTGTGCACTTGCAGTATACACAATAGTAGGTATCTTTCCGAGCCTATCATTTCCCATTCAAGGAGGGCACATCGTCCATACAAGACTAGCTCCTCCCATCCGGATTTACCAACAACCAGCTGTTTTCGCAGCCTCTTGTCCTTTATGCCTATATGGCTTATAGTTACAAGACTACACCCTAAGTGGGGTTTTCTTCGGGCCGAGTGCATCATAGCCAAGACTTACCAAGAATGGCCAGGGTAGGTTCGTCCATCCCGGGCATCCTTGGATCAACTGTGTACTTCGGCGCCTTGGTCATACTCTGCACTCCTTAGAAGAGACCCTCGGTCGTCCAACCAGGGTATAACCTTAAATAGTTGGAAATCCAAGGTACCTCTCCCGGATAGGTTTTCTTTAACCTAACATCTTCATGACTCAGGTTCCAGCAGTGGTATAACCTTATCCCTGAGTCACGCAAAGAGATACCCCCTAATATGACGTACTTTAGGTCTTACATTTGCCTCTTGCGAAATTGTATTCGCGAACTAGGGTGTACGCCATAAAGGTTCGTCCCGTTCTTTGTTTCTTTTGCGTATATCGCAATCTTTCATTCTTTATGTAATCTTGAATAATCTTGCGAACAAACTCGCCACTGTAAAAATTTGTTTTGCCCATTTTTTATTAAAAATTTGTTACTGATAATATCTTTTTAAAAATAATCTGTTACATGGCCTACCAAGTCTTTGACCAACATCTCTTCCCTCTGGGTCTACCAGCCTATATGCCCCTGTTCCAACTATCTCTTTAATGATATACGGTCCATCCCATTTTCTCGCCAGCTTTCCACCACGTTCTCGCTGTTACTCTGGTGTTTCTCGCAAAACTAAATCGCCTGGTTGAAACTCACGTTTCTTGACTCGCTTGTTATATTCGCGAGCCAACCTTCGCTGGTAATTTTTCATATGTTGTAATGTTTTTTCTCTCTTCTCTTCTAATTTATCAAGTTCTCTTAGAATCATGCTAGCATTAATATTCTTCTCCCAAACCTCTCTTTTTGTTGTAGGAATAGCAACTTCTGTTGGTAGCACTGCTTCAACACCATATGTTAAATAAAAAGGTGACATCCCAGTTTACCATATGTTAAAAAGGTGACAGTATCTCTTCTGTCCTGAACCTAGCACAAAGGGTCCCACAATATCTAAGCCCCATTTTCCAAAAGGCCACACACTTTTTGAAGATGATAATGGTGACCCTGGTGCATGTATCCTCTTTCCATAATGCTGGAAATCTTCACAACGTTTTGATAATTGTTTTGCATATTCATGCATATATGGCCAATAATAGCCTTGCATTTTTGTTCTATAAGCCAAAGATCTTCCTCCGCTATGATTACCAGCATCACCGCTCTGCAACATTTTTAATATTTTTTTCTCCTTCTTCCCGTGTCAAACATCTAAGTAATGTCCCATTAAAATATTTTCGATACAATACCCCATCCCTTAATTCATAATTTGTTGCACGATTTTTAATTTGTGCACCTCCAATCTATTTCTTGGTGTTTCGCCTGTCGCCAAATATGCGTGAAGTTCTGCTCTCCAATATGCGATAATGTCGCTGGCTGATTCTTCTGTGCCATTTTTTATTATCATTACATCCGCCTTTTCTTCTTCTTATATATTAATTGAAGGTGATACAAGTGTCTGAATTCTTATGCATCTCGCAGCTGGGTTTGTCATCATACTTGATATGAACGCAAAAGCATCTGCGAGTATATTATCTTTTCTTAATATATGTCTCCATTTTATTTTTGGAATTCTCGCAGACAATTCTTCAACAAGTGTCTTGTATTTCTTCAGAGATGGTTCATTTGTTGTGTGTTCTCCTTTTATCTGGCGAATAACCAATTGCAAGTCACTGGTAATCCTTGCGTTCTCCAATTTTATCTATATGGAAAACTTTAGAGCATACACCACAACTTCATATTCTGTCTCATTATTAGTGGATGTGAAATCCAAACGAAATGAGAAAGTCATTTTTTATTCTTCTGGCGAGATAAATACCACTCCAATTCCATTTCCTTCCCCATTTGATGATCCATCCACCAATATTTCCCACATGTTCGGTTCCTTTAATAGATCTTTTGGATCTCCATGTTCTTCTTTTATGTCCATCATTTCTTCCACAGCTTCATCATCTTCTAGAGGGAATTATGCTAAAACATCTGCCACAACTTGTGATTTTGGTGAGGATAAGACTTCATATTTGATTTCAAAGTGCCCTACTTGTGCATTCCATCTCTCAACTCTGCCCGATCTTTTTGAGTTCTTCATTACTGATTCAATGGGTACCTTTGTTAACACCTTTATTTTATGTGCTTGAAAATATATGCGAAGTTTAAAGGTTGCATAAACCAATGCCAGAATTAGCTTCTCAATTTTTGAATAATTTTTCTCTGCAGAATTAAACATTTTGCTGATGCAGTAAATTGGTTTTTCTACCCCTGCATCTATTCGCAATAACATTGCGCTTAAGGCATGCGATGTTGTTGCAAGATAAATCAATAATTCTTCTCCCGGCTCCGCTTTCTGTAAAATAGATATGTTCATTAGATAGTCTTTAATTCCTTGAAAAGCCTTTTCTCATTCATCTGTCCACTTGAATTTTGTACCCTTCCTGAGTATATTGAAAAAATGCTTGCATTTATCTGAAGATCGCGAGATAAATCTTCCTAGTGATGCTAAGAGCCCATTCAACTTCTGTACATCTTTCACTGTTGCTGGCGTTGGCATATCGCGAATTGCCTGTACTTTCTCTGGATAAACTTGAATTCCTTCTTTTGATACAATATAACCTAAAAATTTCCCTGATGCTACTCCGAAAATGCATTTCTCAGGATTCACCTTGATGTTAAAGAGTCGCATTTGATCAAAAATCTCCTTCAAATCTTGTACATGTTTCTTAGCTTCTTTAATCTTTATTAACATGTCATCTACGTGCACCTCTAATGTTTTGTGTATCCACTTTGCGAACACCTTCTCCACCATTCTTTGATACGTTGCACCAGCATTTCGTAACCCAAATGGCATTTTTGTATAACAATATAATCCTCTTGGAACAAAAAAAATGCAGTGTGCTCTTGATCTTCTTCATCAAGAGGGATCTGATTATATCCTTTATACCCATCCAATGAAGATATTCTATCATTTCCTGCTGCTGACTCAACCATTTGAGGAATATTTGGTAATGGAAAGCTATCTTTAGGACAAGCTTTGTTTAAATCAGTAAAATCTATGCAAATTCTTATCCCTCTATTCTTCTTTGGAACCACTACCATATTTGCAATCCACTCCGGGTATTTTGCTTGCCTTATAATTCCCGCATCGAGCATCTTCTGTAATTCTTCTTCTATCTTTGAGTGATAAGTTGTCGCGATTTTCCTTATCCTTTGTTTGAATGGTCTCACATATTTGTTAATCTCTAACTTATGACATGCAACTGATGGATCTATTCCAGGCATTTCATCCATACTCCACGCGAAAATATCCTTATATTCTCGCAAGAGGTTTATGGTTTGTTCTTCTTCATCTGCACCCATCTTAGTTCCAATTTTCAGCATTTTAGGTTCTTCTCCACTTCCAACATTTATTTCCTTTGTTGGTTCTGTTGCGGTGTAGCTGGCCTCAGGTTCTCCCATTGGCGTTGGTGTTTCCATGATTCTCGCGGGCTCATCTTCTTGCGAGATCTCGCTGGGTATTCCTTTTCCTTCTTTTGCTCTTATCATGTAAATTTTAAATTCTTCTTCCTTCTTTGCCTCTTTTTCCAATTTTCTGCGATCTTTTCGCAATTTTGGACGCTCTTCATAGTTTCTAACTTCAATTCGATAACACAGTTCCGCGAGATCAGTATCTCCCCTAATTTCTCCAATTCCACTAGGCATAAGAAATTTAATGCATTGATGTAATGTTGATGCTACAACTTTGATTGCGTGTATCCATGGTCTCCCCAATATCATGTTATATGGTGCTTCCATATCCACCACACATAATGTTACTTGTGTTTCAATATCTCCTAGCGGAATGCGTACCATTATTTCGCCTTTAGGTTTTGTTACAGATTTTCCAAAACCATGAATGTGATAATTTGAACAAGACATCTCTTCATCCTTATATCCCATCTTCTTAAATGTGTGATAGAATATAATATCTACAGAACTTCCTGCATCCACCAAAGTTCTATTCACAGTCCATTCTTTTACAGATTTATCTATTATCGTAGACTTTTCTGTGTGATACAGATTTGTTTATTCAAGTCTTCGACTTTGGGTCATAGCAACTCTTGGTTGTGGGTGAGATCATCTAAGGGAATCAAGTGCGTAGTATCCTGCTGGGATCAGAGATTTAAGGAGCAAAACTGTACCTTGAATCAGTGTGATACTGATTAGGGTTCAACTACAGTCCAGACCGAAGTTAGTTTGTAGTAGGCTAGTGTCTGTAGCGGATTAATATAGTGTGGTGTTCAATCTGGACTAGGTCCCGGGGTTTTTCTGTATTTGCGGTTTCCTCGTTAATAAAACTTCTGGTGTATGTGTCATTTCTATTCCCCATTATATTTTGTTATATAATTGAAATATCACAGATTGTGCGTTGTATCAATCAATTGTGAAATCCAACCTTTGGTTGTTGATTGAAAATTGATTGATCCTTGGATATTGGTTTTTGATACCATCCAGGTTTATCTCTCTCTTGTATTTGATAAAGACTCGCAGATTTCTATTTGCTTGAGTATGGATCAAATCGAGAGATAGATATATTAACTCCTTGATATACTTTTTATTAAGATTGAGTCTGACTGTCTAGTTGATTCTCTTAAAAATTATATTAGAGTTAGTCCATACAGATTGCTAATCAAAATATTGGTTGAGGTTGTTAGACCTCCGCTTTTTCAGTATCTGCATTCTCTGAGAGGTTCTACGGAGAGATTGATACAATGTTATTCCCATTCGGTGAGATTACGGTAACTCCCGATGATGCTCATCAAATTCTAGGCCTCAAGGTTGAGGGAAAACCACTCAGTGATGGCTACATGGAAGGAATTTATTGGGATAAGATCTTCAAATTTACCAAGACCTTGTTCAGTTTGGATGAGAAGCAATCAGAGTCTTTGTTTGTGGTGAAAGATGGTTATATAAGCAAGAAGTTCAATTTGAAGATGTTGAGGGACACATACTCTAAGACCAAGAGAATCTTTGATAAGGAAGGAAGTGTGTCCATGGTGAAAATAAATGCTACTGCGTCAGCTTATTTTCTATACATCTTGGGAAACTGTATCTTCCCTGACAGTTCCGGAAGCTTGGTCGATGCCAAGTATCTTCAACTATTGGATTGCTTACATGAGATGCATATGTATTCTTGTGGTACTGCGGTGGTTGCCTTCTTGAACAATAAGTTGACAAGGGGTTCAAGGTCTGAAAACATGAGGGTACCCAAATACACCACAATCTTTAAATAATCTACCTATGAGTCCTCTTACCGAAAGTGATTGTCTACGGACAAAGTCGAGACAATACTACAAATTGGTATTCACACTTTGTGTGATTGTCTATGGATACGAGATCTAGACAATACAACAATCAAAGTGTGACTACTTGATAATAGGTTCAGACTTAACCAAACTCTATAGGATCACTATCAAGTAATACAGAGTGAATGTTTATGTAATTTACTTTAAATTATAATAACTTAAAAGACGAGGGTACCCAAATATACCTTAATCTAAAACTTTTCCACCTATAAGTACTTTCTCCGAAAGTGATTGTCTATGGACTGAGTCGAGACAATACAACTAATCGGTTCACACTTCGTGTGATTGTCTATGGATACAAGATCGAGATAATACGACAACAAGATAACTTGTGTGATTGATTATGGATACAAGATCAATACAATACAAAAACGAAGTATGTTTACTTGATAATAGGTTCGGACTTAACCAAACACAATAGGATTGCTATCAAGTAAATAGGAATTAACGTTTGTGTATTTTACTTTCTAATTATAATATAAACAATTATAATTATGGAAATATAAAAGTAAAAGACACAATAATATTTTGTTAACGAGGAAACTTCAAATGCAGAAAAATCCCGGGACCTTGTCCATAATTGAATACTCTCACGATTAAGCCGATATACAAAATCCAAACCAACTTCGTATAGTTGAGACCAAGCAACTAAACCTATAGTTCACCTAGTTCCGTCTGTATCCCTGCGCCTCCAACTTGCAATAAGTCACGCACTTGGAACAATTCCTTTGGTTCATATTCCAAACAGTAAACGAACAACAAATCTGTTCGGTAACAATTCTTTTCAAACAAGTGATATGAGTTTGACAAAAGGCTCTTCCGTTTATCCTAATAAACTCCTTTGTCAGGTCCTTAGATCTATCCAATAACAACTACCAAAGTAATTGTCAAGATTTTGCAGTCAATACTTCGAATCACAAAGAAGCTTATTGATGCCGATCTACTCAACTAATCAATCCAATCTATCAAAAACATAAACCGGTTATAATTGGATCCCAAACGATCAAATTTTTTGCACACCAAAGATTATGAACCCAAATCAGAAATCTTCTTCGTCTGCAAATATTCTTAGATCTTCAATAAACACCTGCACACAATCAACTTAAATCTCTTGTGATCAATCACACACAGAACGGAGTCTATTAACAATGGATTATCACAAGACTTCTTTAGATCTACAAACAGTCTAAAGATCCCCTTCGAAACTTAGATCTATTTTGAGTGAATCTTATATCAGAAGAGAAGATTCTCAAGCATAAACCAACTAGGTGCAATCAAAGTTCAACAACCGTTAGTCAATTAAATCAATCGAAAACTAATAATAAACTGCAAGTATCTAGTTTCCTATCAACGGTACTCGTAGAGCTTCCCGATCCCAAAGAAGTCTTTAAAACGAGCGGTCGTAAGAGATTTCACCTAATTAGGTTACTTTCCTCTCTGAATAGATGGCTCCACCAGTAATAACACAACTAGGTAGTTTTGCTGCCTCTGAGGATTAGTTTTATTAAAATGCAAACTTCAATATTTATAGACCAAGGAAGTTTGGACACCAAGGAATTTCCAAAACCGAAAATATTCTCAATATATGCAATATATTTCCAAATTCGGTTTCCATAATTTCTGGAAATGCTTTGTCCAAATATTTATCGAAATCACTTAAAAAATCTCCAATTAGTAAATGCACATTACAAATTTTATTTTCTAAAGATATGCATTTTAATTGATGGAAATTAAATGCATATAAAACTAAAAACCTTAATTAAAAGATTCTCAATTTATTTCGATCCGGGATTGTCGTTTAGCTATTAAGGAATATCTTTGAACAATAAAAGGTAAGAATTACTACACGTGTTCAAAGTATGTCGACATCTTTTACTTGGTAAATCCTTTTTCATATTTACCATCTTGGAACCGATTTGCCACACTTCTAAACAAGTTTAGAATTGGTTCATCTGACTTCCAAGAACTATGTGATTTATTATCATATCAAATCACCAATAATGGGTTTAACGGTTCTAACAAAACAAGTTTCGGTTCTACCTCCATGTGGGTACTAGAATTAGTCACGCTAGTTACCAAAACTTGGCTGACTAGGTACTTGGATCGGTTCCCACACGTATATATATGTTATATAACTTGTATTGGGTGCACATGTTCATAGGATCGGTTCCCCAATAACTAAAAACTTGTTACACCTCTTACAAGGATCGATTCCCCTTTTGTGATCGGTTGCACCTCTTACTAGGATCGGTTCCCCAATGTCTAGAGTTGGTCATACCAATTATAACAAATCGATCATACCATCTCAGGTGATTACTTAAGATCGGGTTCAATAATAAAAGTCATACCAATACAAAAGTCAGGCCTTGTGAATAGTTTTACCAAGAAACATAAACAAGTTATGAACGGTTATACTAAACACACATATTGGTAATCCAAAGATTTGCAATGAATAACACTACCAATAAGCCTAACTGTTAGAGCATTGCTCGGTTGAACTCGCATACGTTGATATCTCAAGCATGTTTGTCAATGTTAGTGATCAAAACTATAAAGTTTTGATTTCTAGTCTACTATAGATAAGGTCACGGACTAGGATAGAAAGTGTAGTTAAGCTCAAGAACTCCATAGAGATCATCATACAAGACGAAGGACTACTCAAGGAACCAGTGGATCTTCATCGACTAAAAGGTATGTGGATACTTGAACTTATCTATCACTTAAAAGTCTATCTACTCTATCTCCTATCATGTGACAAAATTCATATTACTATATAGATTAAGATTATACACATGTGGTATTTCGAGCTGAGTATATCTTGCTTATCTATTTCTCGAAATATGTGTTGGTAAAGCTTTCACTTTATCCAAGTTCATCTTTACCTAGTGACGAAATTCATGTTATGTTTCAATCATTTTAGAAATCTCTCTGACGAAAAATAGTTTGTGAATAATAACTATATAACGCCATCTGAGAATGTTTCAATGATTGAAATGAGAGTTTAGAAAATATAACCATTTGAGGATATAAGCATTGTTGTGGAAACACATATATGTGTAACTCCTTATTGCTTGAACCGAAGTTTGCAAACTTTGTTGATCAAGTGAAACCGGAATAGTACGTGAACTTCAGTCCATGAACCCAGTATGGGAACTAGCGTAGTTCTCGAACCTGAGAATTTTTACTGGAGTTTGTGAACTCTGTTAGAGCATTGCTCGGTTGAACCCACCAAGCATTGGTATGTCAATTTTGGTTGTCATATTTTTGTGAAGCAAAACTCATTTAAGAGTCGCTTGATTTAAATATACTAGAGTCAACTTATTATAGGTTAGCTTGAAAGTATTAGGATGAGACATTACAAGTATTGCGAAGACTTGAAGAAGTGAAGAAGAACAGAGCTACAACGACAACATAATCCTTCCACTTGAGGTTAGTGATATTTGACTTGAACTGTTTCATTCCCTAACATATCTTTCAAGTCGTGCATATTGAAAACATAAAACTGTGAAGCATGAACATTCTAGATAGACATAGTATTAAGGAATACAATATGAAGTTTCTTGCTTAACCATTAAACTTTGTATATAAGACATCGACATAATCGTATGAATGCTATTGTGATTATGTATGGGTATGAGGTGAGGATTTCATCCTAGGGAACAATGTTTACATGTGTTATAAAGAAGTAAGTTCAAGATATGTGTTGTGAACCGAAAAGGAAATTGACAGGCGTTATTGGGGCTATTCTTCATTGCATATCTTATGAACAACCAATACATGTGATTAGTATAACCGCTCACAACTTGTTTGTGTTCTTGGTAGAACTATTCACATGAGGCCTGACTTATGTATTGGTATGACTTTTATTAGTGAAACCGATCTTAAGTAATCATCTGGGGTTTGATTGGGTTGTGTATGTCTGAACTTATTACTGGGAAGAGGGGAACAGATCCTAGTAAAAGGTACAGTGCATCACAAGGGGAACCGATCCTTGTATGAGGTGCATCAAGGTTTATGGAAGAAAGGGGAACCGATCCTATGAACATGTGCAACAAGTTTTTTGGAAGGGGGAACCGATCCTATGGACATGTGCAATACATACAATTTAGATACCAAATATATATGGGGATCCGATCCTAGTACCTAATCAGCAGTATCTTTGGTAAGCTATTGTAACTATGCACAATACTCACATGGAGGTAGAACCGAAACTTGTTTTGGTAGAACCGTAAACCCATGAGTTGTGATGGAGTAGTACTTGATCAATCACATAGTTCTTGAAAGTCAGATGAACCAATTCTAAACTTGTTTGGAAGTGTGGTAAATCGGTTTCAAGTGAGAAGGAATGGAAAAGACTTGCAAGAGTAAGATGTCGACACTCTTTGAACACGGTGCATTAATGCTTATTCTATTTTGTTCATAGATATTCCTTAACGTCTAAGAAGGAAGTAAATCCCAAGATCGAATTAAATAAGTTAAGAATCTTTTTAATTAAGGGTTTTTAATTATATATGGAAAATAAGAATTAGTAATGTGTATTTGCTAATTAAAGATTTTCCAAGGAGATTTCGATCATTATTTTTGGACAGTGCATTCATAGGAATTATGAAAACCGAATTTGGTGGAGTAATGAAAATATCTTGAGAATATTTTTGGTTTTGGAACTTCCTTGGTGTCCAAACTTCCTTGTTTATAAATACTTTGAGATTGCATTTCTAGCAAACTAATCCTGTGTAACCTAGACTTACTCTTTTGTCTTTGTTACTGGTGAAGCCGCCTATCGGAGAGGAGAGTAATCTAATTAGGTGAAATCTCTTACGACAGCTCAATTTAAAGTCTTCTTTGGGATTGAGAAGCTCTAGCGCGACCCGTTGGTGGGAAACTAGATATTGCAGTTTATATTTAGTTTTCGTATTGATTTGATTGACTAACGATAATTGAATCTTGATTGCACCTAGTTTGTTTATGCTTTAGAATCTTCTCTTCTGATATAAGATTCACTCAAACTAGTTCAAGGTTTCGACAGGGATCTTTAGACTGTTGTTAGATCTAAAGACCATCTTGTGATAATCCATTGTTAACAGACTCCGTTCTGTATGTGATTGATCACAAGAGATTCAAGTGATTGTGTGCAGGTGTTTATGGAAGATCTAAGAAGATTTGAAGACAAAGAAGATATTGAAGATTTCTTACTTGGTGTTTTTATAATCTTTGGTGTGCACAATACTTGTTTGGGAAAAAGAGGATCCAACTAATAATCGGTTTATCCTTGTGGTAGATTGGATTGATTAATTGAGGAAGATCAACATCAACACATATCACTTGATTGAAGAGTGTTGTTGGCTTAATCTTAGTGATTACCTTTGGGGTGATTAAACGTAAGATAGATCTTGGAACATGGAAAAGGAGTTTATGTTAAGATAAACAAGGGAACCTTTGTGCAACTCATATCACTTGGTTGAAGAGAGTTGATACCAAACAGATTTGTTGTTCTTTTACTGTTTGGAATACGAACCAAAGGAATTGGTCCAAGTACGTGACGTGTTTATAGGTTGGAAGCATGGGAATACAGACGAAACTAGGTGAATTATAGGTTTAGTTGCTTGGTCTCAACTATACGAAGTTGTCTTATTTTGTATAGCGGCTTAATCCTGAGAGTATTCAATTCTGTACTAGGTCCCGGGGTTTTTCTGCATTTGCGGTTTCCTCGCTAACAAAATCTTGCTGTGTCATTTACTTTATATTTCCGCATTATAATTGTTTTATTATAATTAAAGTAAATTGCACAAATGTTAATTCCTATTTACTTGGTACGTGAATCCTATTGAGTTTGGTTAAGTCCGAACCTTTGTATCAAGCAAACACACTTTGTTGTTGTATTATCTCGATCTCGTATCCATAGACGATCACACAAAGTGTGAACCTATTTGTTGTATTGTCTCGACTTAGTCTATAGACAATCACTTTCGGGGAAAGGACTTATAGGAAGGAAAAGTTATAGCTTGAGGTATATTTGGGGTACCCTCGCCTTTTTAATTGGTATCAGCGCAGGCAAAAATGAAAAGATCTAACAATCTGTAATTGGTGCAATCCATCCTATAAGAATTGAATCCAAGTCTGATTCAGTTAACGTAATGATAAGATCTAATTTCTCAACATTGTTTGAAGGAATGTCAGATAATGAAATTATTGAGTTGCTTCGTTCAAAAGAAGTTTGGACATTCGACGAATGTCGTTTATATCTTGATCTCACTGAAGATGCTTCTAGCAAGATTTATAGAAAATTTTCTAAATTTGTAGAAATGGAAAAATAACTCTCTGATTTAGAGAATGAAATTAAGATAAAAATAAAGGAAGATGAGTCTCTATCCAAAACACTTAAGATTCTTGAGGACTCCAGTAGAGTTCAAAATGAAGTTCATGAGTTCCTCATAGAACTGGAAGACTCAAAGAAAGATAGTATTTCTAAAGGAAATCAACTCATTCATGAGTATTTAATGAATTTTACTTCTGAAGAATCTAATAATTTACTTGAAGACTCTCTCTATAATGATTCAGAAGTCTCTCTTGAAGATTACAATGACTCTGATATAGACTGTGAGTCTACTGAAGACATTCATGACTTTTCTAGTGAAACTCTTTCAAATAACAGTCTCATCACAACACCTTGTGAGCCAACTCTATCAAAAATAAATTATGGGATATCCCCTAACAAGTTCCGGTCATTGAGTATTAGTGTTCGGATCCGGATCCACATCCGAATAAAAAATAGAGAGGTAATAAAAATAAAGAAAGATGGAACTATCTCTTTCTCTACTATCATCGAGTTCTTAGGAACTCCAACAGTTCACGGAGGTTCGAAAAAAATTTCCTTGTAATTCTTGCATGTTCGATACAAGGGAAAAAACTTATACCATTCGATTCTAGACATCAAAAGGAACAAAGGGTTGGTCTTATTTCATTCCAAATCAACACAAGCAAGGAGATTTATCCATCTAGGAGCACTACCGATTGTAAGTGGTTCTTCACTTCTCTTGATAATTCAATGGATAATCGAACTAGGGGTAAAAGAAACTTTGTTAGAGGAGAAGGGTCAAGTAGGAATTCGTTACTCTACTCCACCATGGATATAAATTATGAAAACATGCCTAGTCTTACCTATGATGTTAATTCTCAAAATTATTTTGTGAATGATGAATATCTTATGAAGTTCGGGTCAATCAAAGAACCCATCATGGAAATGCTATTTGTCAAAGTTTCGGATATGAATTATATGAACGTTGTGAAGCATCGTGATTGGGGTATCATTCATGAAAGCTCATTCAAGGCAACTCCGGACCTTGTAAAACTATTTTTTGCTAATATGCATGAAATGAACTTCGAAGGTTGTACTTTTTGTACTATGATTGGTACAAGGTCATTTGAAGTTAACAAACAAGTAATCTCGGAATTGATTCTCTATCCATACATGAATACCTTCTTGCCATGTTCGTATGAAAGGTACAGAGTTGACAACAATACCATCTCTTCATTAATTGGTGGAACATAGTCAGGTAACTCTCTTCTTATTTACAATGTTGAATTTCATCTCAAATTCTTTGGAAAACTAGCTTGTTCTATTAAATGTCCTAGCAATATGCATAAGACAAAATGGACTAGAGATGTTGCTGAAGTTGTATATCATCTTGTCAGAGGAGTCAAGAATTTTGATTTCTGTGGCTTAATGATCACAATTTGAAGAGGTAAAAGAAGAACACCTGGTTTTGCTTGTTTGATTACAAGAATTTGTAATTCTTTTGGGATTGTCTGGTCAAATGCAAGAGAAAAGATTCCACAGAAATTAGATGAAGGAATTCTTAACAGTATGAGAGGACAAGTCTTCAATGCACCTCCACCTATAAGAGTTGAAGGGGATCCACAAACTCTTAAAAGAAGACTAGAAAGGAAGAAAAACTAAATTATCGAACTAATTGATCATGCTACAGAGATACATCCTGATCTCACCTTGGCTTTGAATAATATCTTTGACAGATATCAAGATACTTCCTCTGAAGTAGAAGATACTGATTTGGATATCTCAGACTAGTGTTTAATACTAAGTATGTAATTTTATGTACATTATTGTAGGATGTCTGTGAGAATTGTTTTCTTATGTTTTATGAATAAGAGTTGTAAAAAAAAAAAACAATGTATGTGTATGAGATGTTTGATTTCGGTTTTATGCCTTGATATTCGATCTCATAATATGTTGTGAAACCTTATGGTTCGGGTGACTTTTTGATTTTGCAGGATTAAGTTCTAGCCCAAGTTGGTAGGCTTTGTCAAAGGATCATGAGGGATTCCTGTAGAAACAATATGTGAAAAAGTCACAATATGTTGAATCGGTTTTGGTTTATCATAAAAGCATATGTGTTTCGACGTTTTTCAACTTTTGCTTGCAATTGTTAAAGCCGATTTTCAACCTTTCTCTGGTAAAGGTTGGTTGTTGTTATTCTTTTGTTTTTGGCATGAGAATGACAACATGTTGGTATTTCGATATCAATTCTCCCGGAAGAAGAAAGCGATGAAATCATATTTGGAGAAGTTGGATGCGAAATTGAGGTAACAATCTTGTTAGTTAATTGTTTTCCTGTTCTAAGAAAAGCCTATTTTTATTTGATATATATATTGCTTTTTCTTAAAAGAAATTTTTGGTACAATTGATGTGTTTATTCCATTATGGATATGTGTTATTCAATTATTTCCGGTTAAGTAAAACTTTTGTTATCTTGCTTTGTTTGTGTGATATCAATAGTTTAGACTTACAAAATTTGGTGCAATTGTGGTACTTTAATGTCTATGTTAATTCAATTGCTTCCAGTTAAGTAAAACAATTGTTACTTTGCTTTATTGTGTAGTATGAATTGTTTAAGATTATAAAATTTCGGTGCAATAGTAAAACTGTGGTTTATATATGTTGTTTCTATTGTATCCGGTTGAGGTGAATAATTATGCAAGTTGATTTATTGGTTTGTATGAATTATTTATGGCTTAACGAATGAATATGTTGATGGGATGAGTTGTTTAGTCCAATTCGATTTCTGATAAGCTAAGCTAAGTTAATTATGATCTTAGTTAGACTTATCAAAATGGAGGTTTCGGTTATTCAAGTCTAGCCGAAAGCCTAAACAAGAAAATACTAGTTAACTAACCTAGTATTTGGCTTGTTTGAAATCTAAAGGTCTAAGTTATATGGATAATTAGAACCCGATGAGAAAAATGGAGTTTATCTTTGTTTTGGTCTTATCGAATGAAGCAGTTGTATTTATACAATCGGTTTAGCAAAGGACCTAAGTTGCTTAGTTGATTTTTGGTTTGCTAAACTATTTGGGAAAATTGCTTCGGGCAATTATTTCCATGATAACATATCAAAATGTAATTACTTGTAGTTTCTGTTTTGATATTGGTTATCAAAAATGGTGTGTAAAACCCTCGTGCTTGACTCAACAGGTTGCAAGTCTACTTTTGAGATTTGTAAGATCCTTTTCGTATTGTCCATTATTTGTTCTTTGCTTTGTCATTTTTGTGAAAAAAAGGGGGAGAAATATATGGAGTAAAAAAGTGATGCTGGTATCAATCTATGATTGATTGGTGTCACTAGGGAAGAGGACGATGGTGCTTGAACGTTTATCTAACAAATGAGGAAAAGCACAGACTAAGGGGGAGTAACATATCATATGAATGGGATAACAAAGATGTACGGATTGAATATCTACCTAGCTCACCTTTAGGGGGAGTATAAGCTTTGTTATTATAGTGCAGCTGCTGCATTTTTGCATGACGCGGCTAGCTTGGGCTAGGTACGGTTTTGGCTTGGCATGTGGGTCCAAGGGGTTTCCATAGGCGCATGGCGTGACTAGCTTGGGATAGGTGCGGTTTTGGCTTGACATGTGGGGCCAAGGGTTTTCCATAGGCGCATGGCGTGACTAGATTAGGCTAGGTACGGTTTTGGCTTGGCATGCGGGGCCAAGGGTTTTCCATAGGCGCATGTGGTGACTAGCTTGGGATAGGTGCGGGTTAGGCTTGGCACGTGGGGCCAAGGGTTTTCCATAGGCGCATGTCGTGACTAGCTTGGGCTAGGTGCGTGACCAAGCTAGGGTTTTGGGGCAAAGATCGTTTGGTAACCTTAAACGGTCAGGATTTTCTCTTGGGATTGAAGGGCAACTGTTGATTGTTGCACACCTTTGTTTTGATAGCCGCATAGTGAAGGTCAGTATGGTGGCGTGACATGGGGCCATGGAGAGGTTCGTTTGGCATGGCGCGGTAGGTGTGGCTGGCATGATTTGTCATTGGCAAAGAGGTGAGGTTAGCATGGTTGGCATGCTTTAGCGCGGTCGGTGTGGCTGGCATGATTTTCCATTGGCACAGAGGTGCGACTAGCATGGTTGGCATGCTTGGCGAGGTCGGTGTGGCTGGCAAGATTTGCTATTGGCATAGAGGTTCGGCTAGCATGGTTGGCATGCTTTGGCGCGGTCGGTGTGGCTGGCATGATTTTCCATTGGCACAGAGGTGCGGTTGGCATGCTTTGGCGCGGTCGGTGTGGATGGCATGATTTTCCATTGGCACAGAGGTGCGGCTAGCATGGTTGGCATGCTTTGGTGTGGTCGGTGTGGCTAGGATGATTTGCCATTGGCACAGAGGTGCGACTAGCATGGTTGGCATGCTTTGGCACGGTTGGTGTGGCTGGCATGATTTTCCATTGGCACGGAGGTGCGGCTAGCATGGTTGACATGCTTGGCACGGTCGGTGTGGCTGGCATGATTTGTCATTGGCATAGAGGTGCGGCTAGCATGGTTGGAACGGTCGGTATGGTTGGCATGATTTGCAATTGGCACAGAGGTGCGGCTAGCATGGTTAGCATGCTTTATCCCGGTCGGTGTGGTTGGCATGATTATTCATTGGCACAGAGGTACGGCTAGGATGGTTGGCATTCTTGGCGCGGTCGGTGTGGCTGGCATGATTTTCCATTGGCACATAGGTGAGGCTAGCATGGTTGGCATGCTTTGGTGCGGTCTATGTGGATGGCATGATTTTGCCATTGGCACATAGGTACGGCTAACATGGTTGGCATGCTTTAGTGCAGTCGGTCTGGCTGGAATGATTTGTAATTTGCACAGAGGTGTGGCTAGCATGGTTGGCATGCTTTGGCGCGGTCGGTGTGGCTGGCATGATTTGTCATTGGCACGTCGATGCGTCTAGCATGGTTGGCATGCTTGGCGTGGTCGGTACGGCTGGCATGATTTTCCATTGGCACCGAGGTGCGTCAAGCATGGTGGGCATACTTTGGCGCGGTCGGTGTGGCTGGCATGATTTGCCATTAGCACAAAGGTGCGGATAGCATGGTTGGCATGCTTTGGCGCGTTCGGTGTGGGTGGCATGATTTTCCATTGGCATAGAGGTGCAGCTAGCATGGTTGGCATCCTTTGGCGCGAACGGTGTGGCTGGTATGATTTGTCATTGGCACAGAGGTGCGGCTAGCATGGTTGGCATGCTTTGGCGCGGTCGATGTGGCTTGCATGATTTTCCATTGGCACGGAGGTACGGCTAGCATGGTTGGCATGCCTGGCGCGATCGGTGTGGCTGGCATGATTTTCCAATGGCATAGAGGTGCGGCTTGCATGGTTGGCATGCTTTGGCACAGTCGGTGTGGCTGGCATGATTTGCCTTTTTTTTACTCGGTCAATAATATTAAAAAACGAAAAAACTGTACAGGGAATAAGCCTTACTGATGCATAGCCGTGAGGCCATCGAAAGTAGAAGACTTATGTAAAACGATAATAAACCTCTCCAGGCCACTCATAAATTTTTGTGGACACTGGTCTACCCTCATAAAACTCAAAGGTATCCTCGGCCAACAAACATGCTTGTTTGGCCGAGGCATCAGCTGAGAAATTAACCTCTCTATAGCTATGCACATATCTAATATTATCATAGAAAGAACTTGCCATTCTCCATTTTGGCATCAGCTGCCAAGGAATATGTCCCTCTTGAAAAGCTTGTATGCAACTCTTAGAATCCGAACGAACACAAAGATGCTTGATATTCCATCTTCTAGCATACATCCCGCCATAAATAATTGCACAAACTTCAGCGTAATAGTTGGTTTGCCAACCAAGGCCTACCAACAAGCTGCCCAAAACCTCCGCGCCTGAACCACGAAAGGTTACGCCACAACCAGCCTGCCCCGAGTTGCCAAGCGACGCGCCATCACAACAAATCATTATCTCTCCCTGGTTTGGAGGCCACCAAACAACCTCCAAAGGAGTAGAAATCCGGGAAGCCCTATGGGCTACTTTGAAGTAGTTTAAAATCCGCAAGTCATATTCTTTGTTGTACATATAGCCCTTCATGCGGATCGAATTGTCATGAATTAATTGGTAAACTCGGCCTTTGAAACCAAGCCAATTCACCTTTGCCTCATCAAAATATATTCTATTCCTCAACTTCCAAAGTTCCGTGGCAATTGCAAGATGAGCAACAAGCCACAAATCCTTAATAATCCTACTACGACCCTTTGCAACCTTATAAGAATCAACGAGATCCTCCATTGGGTGCATATTAAAGATGCCCGCTGCCCAGGCCCAAATACGTCTTGCAAACCTACACTGCCAAGTAATATGACGCATAGACTCGCCATCCCTCCTACAAATTCGACAAATAGTAGGCATAGGTCTATTTGTTTGTTTGATTACCTTATCATCCGTTGCACATCACTGATTAGCCCACACCTTCCAATATTGTACACTCAAAGTTAGGTGCACAACATTACGAGTAAATAAAACAGCATGTGGCACAATTGCCGCACGCACTCGAATGGCCTCCTTGGCCGATTTGACCGAAAATACACCTTTTTTATCCAAATCCCATATCTTGTAATCATCCCCCCTAGCAATAACTGGCAAGTTCTCCACATCAATATTGCAACGGATCATCAAATCTCTCGTGACCTGCGGGATTGACCAAGCACCATCCACAATTATATCACTCACCATTGATTTAAACTCATTCCGGCCCTTATAAGAGATTCCAAGCCTCTTTGCAATCGAAAAATCACCACACCAATTATCAAAGAATAAGGAAGTATTATCACCATTGACTATAATTGAACGTGTATGCTTTTGAACAAAATTGTAAACCAAACGCACTCCTGGAAAAACCGAAGAACCCAACTTGTAGTCAATTAAGTTACCATTCATCTTAAAGAACTTCGCTCGTAGGAATCTTGCCCAAGTCTTGTTTGAGTCACGAATAGAAATCCATAACTTCATGAGCATAGCTCTATTAACATCATTCAACTTTTTCAAACCTAAGCCACCCTCATGCTTTGGACAGCACAGAGTATCATATTTGACCGTGAAATACTTACGTTTTTCCGCATCACCAGACCATAGAAAATTTCTAATGGCTTTCTCCGCTTGCTTAATCATATTACACGGCCATTTATAAACAGCCATTGAATGTATGACATAGCTAGAAATAACAGATTTTATAAGAACCAACCTAGCTTGAAAATATAAGAGATTACCTTTCCAACCAGCAAGCTTGTCCATAATCTTTTCCACCACTTCACGGACATGCGCATGACAAACAATTCCCGT
Source organism: Papaver bracteatum (assembly GCA_023529315.1). Taxonomy (NCBI): domain Eukaryota; kingdom Viridiplantae; phylum Streptophyta; class Magnoliopsida; order Ranunculales; family Papaveraceae; genus Papaver; species Papaver bracteatum. The sequence goes on from JAJJWX010001296.1 coordinate 90,200, forward strand.
CTTCAGTTGAACTCCTAAATACTTGTCCGGAAAATAAGCTCTCTCCATGCCCAAGTAATTTTTAATTGCCACCTCCCGAGATCTTCTATCACCACCAAAATAGAATTTGCTTTTGGCATAGTTAACACTTTGGCCTGAATCCAATTGATACATAACTAGCATCTCCTTCAAGCTGCTTAAACTTTGCAAATTACCCTTACAGAAAATAAGAATATCATCCGCAAAGAGCAAATGCGTAGGGGCCACATTCTTCTTACAAACCATAGGTTGCATTCTTTTCGAATCAAACAATTTTATAATGTTACGACTCAAAACATCCTCAATAAGAACAAAAATCAAAGGAGAAAGAGGATCACCTTGTCTCAATCCTCTTGTAATGCTAAAGAAACCTTCCGGGCTACCATTAATCATGACCGAAATCCAGGAAGATTGAAGAATACTGAGAACCCAATTTCACCAATCCTCCGAGAAACCATATTGCCGAAAAACTTCAAGAATAAAATCCCAACTAACCGTGTCAAAAGCCTGAGCAATGTCAAGCTTTAAACCCATGTTACCATGCTTCCTTTTAATTCTCAACTCATTGATCATCTCTAACGCCAAAGCTATATTTTCATGAATATTGCGACCCTTCATGAAGGCCACCTGTTCTTCAGAAATCAACTTGTTTAGAACCGTACCCAATCTGGTAGCCATAATCTTCGTAATGATTTTGAAAAAAAATTGCTTAACCCAATCGGCCTATAATCCTTAATAGCATCAGATTTGCCATTCTTAGGAATCAAAACAATGAAACTAGAATTAATGCCATTAGGAATTTTGCGCATAGACCAACAGTTAGTAATGGCCTTAAAAAGATCTCCCGAAATAATGTTCCAACACTGTTTATAGAAGGAACCTGTAAAACCATCTTGGCCAGGTGCAGAATCCGCGCCTAAATCAAAAACAGCTTCCTTAACTTCATCAATAGTTGGAACCGCATCCATATATCTCCTCTCCTCCTCAGTAATGCACTCATGCTGAATATCAAACAGCTTCGGATCTATTGTAACCCCACCACCATTGAATTTTTCACGGTAATGATTGACAATAAAATCATTAATATCATCCTGCAAAAACAAAGTAGAGTTAGTTGAAACTTTAATCTCCGAGATTGTGTTCTGACTCCTCCTCATGCGAATGCTATTGTGGAAAAACCGCGTGTTCTGATCACCATCCTCCAACCAATTGACTCTCGCCTTCAGTTTTAGCATGGTAGCCAGGTTATTCCGCACATCATCAACAGCCTTCTTGGCCTCCGCCACCTTAATAAATTGACCTTCATCACGAGGCTCATAGTCAAGAAGATTCGACTCAGTCTCCAAAGTGGCCTCAGCTTGCTTCAACCGAAATTTAATATCTCCAAAAACCTCTAAATTCCAAGTTTTCAAGGCTTTCTTCAACCTCTTCAATTTAGCCATAAAAACAAAAGGAGGCTCCCCAGCTAGATAAGTATTCCAAACCTCCTCAACCAAGCCCATAAACGTAGGATGACTAAGCCACATCTTTTGAAATCTGAAAGGAGCTCTTCTCGGCCTTGGGCTGTCAACTGCAAACCCAATAAGAGGAGAGTGATCCGAACAAATTCTAAGAAGCGCCTTGCACCTCCAGTTTGGAAATTTGTCACACCAAGCTTCATTAACAATAGCCCTATCGTGCTTAGAAACAATACGCTTATTACCCTTTCGAGAATTACACCAAGTGTATTTCTTCCCAAGAGAGTCCGCTTCAACCATGCCATTGTCAGAAATCCAATTACGAAATTCATGCATCAAAAAATCTAACATTGGCTTACCACCTTTTTTCTCCTCCACGCGCAAAACACAATTGAAATCGCCCAGCACCAACCACGGATTAGAAATGACTCCTAAACCCAATTGACGCCACAAATTTCTTCTTACCATTGGTGCATAAGAAGCATGCACCGCCGAAATATAAATTCCCGCAAAATCTAAGGTAATGGCATGCTTAGATGAAGACAATACCGTAGGCCTTGTAATAGAATTCCTCCATAAAATCCAAAGATTGCCTTTCTCCTTATTTACCTCATTAGTAATTACATCCTCCGAAAAATCCAATAATCTCAATTTCCTAACAAAACGTGGCTTGTAGAAAACCTGCGGCTCTGCAATACAAATTATGTCAGGATTGTGCAATCGATAAAGCTCTTCCAACTTGGCCCTTGCACCATCTTTAGCCAAGCCCTGAGAATTCCAATAGAAGACCCGCATTAATCAACCCCTTTTTTAGGAGGGCTTGCCGAACCCTTACGAGTTTTACTTCTTCCTCTTGTGCTGATAGTCTGTACCGCAGCTTCTTTAGGCTTAGTCTTCCCTGATGCCAGTCTCCTAGCAGCAGCGTCTAACTTCTTCTTAGCTGCTAGCTCTTTTTTCATCCTCTCTTCTTGCTCTTGAACCACACTCCATTCCAATTTTTTAGTTTCCTCCGCCACTGCTGTTGTATCAACCACAGAAGGAGGAGCCACAAAAGTAAGAGGTACCTCCGTGTAAACCTCCTCCTCCACAGACTCAATATCATCAGTCCCAATATCAAACATGTTTGATGTCGCTAACTCATCAACAGGTTTAATAGGTGAAGACCTTCGAGAAGTTCTAGTAGCCGGGCTAAAGCCATCGCCCACTACTTGCTCTAAAACCAGATCCGCAGTTGGTAGTTCACCACCCGCAGATTCAATGCGCCCAGAAGTAGCAATCACCTCAATATTCATATCCACTCCATTTTTAGCATTCGCCTTAATAATAGAAGCCACTCCCAAACTAGCCGGCACCACAGCTTCCTTTTCCTTGCTCATCTTAACATCTTTGGCCCTTCGCGCCTCCACATCAGCTGCCTTGCGCGCCTGAGCTTCCCTCTTGCGCGCCTCGATCTCTTTTTCCTTCCTCTTCTCCAAGGCCAGCTCTCACAAGTGATTTACCTTCGCACTAGCAGCATCCCGCTCTATTGCAGCCATCTCGGCTGACTTGTCAAGTTCCGCAGCTCTCTTCTTTAGCTCTTCCAACTCCTTAATCGCCTCCAACTCTTCATTATCCTCATTATCTGTATCACTATCATTCTCAATATTTTGAGGCCTTGAATCAACCTCAGTAGCATCCACAGATATTGACGCCACATCTGTTAAATTGGGCATGCTGTTTGCACGAGGTACTTGAGCTGCACTTGCTGACGGAGTAACAAAGTAAGTATGCGCACCAGCAAACAACTCAGTCAATGGTACTTTCGGTGTTATCTTGGGAGGATTTTGCACAGTCACATTCCCATCACCTTCCTTAGGCTTATCATCATCTTCCTTTGGCTTGTCATCATCTTCCTTTGGTTTTGTGTACTTGCGAAGTCTCCAAAAATTTCGCAATTCATGGATTTGGTCCCTAAGTTTTTTCTTAATCTCTGGATCCTTTTCAAATCTTTCTTGCTCTTCCAACTCCTTGCGAAGTTTAATTCTACAATCTTTGTTTTCATGACCAATTGACTTGCAATAATCACAAAAGCTCGGCTGATTAAGAATTTAATAATCAACATAGAAACCTTCGGTAACCTCTTCATCATTAACCACAATATTACCTAACGGTTTTGCAAAATCAATATCAATCAACACCGCAGCAAAGTAACCATATTCATGACATAGGGTTCTCGGATCAACAGCAACCGGTTTTCCAAGTCCCCTAGCCAACCTAAATAGCGTCTCTTCATCCCAGAATTCCCAAGGAAGATTTGTAAAACGTACCCATACCGCTGCTCTTGTAACCTTATCAACATCTGGATTAAACATAGGCGTCCATGGCTGGATTTTAAGCGGCTGTTTCTTCACTTTCCACGGACCATCATAACTTACTCTCTTACGATCATCTTCATTATCTAATTTGATAACAAAGTAACCACGAATCCAAGGAATAAACTGTACCACACCAGACAACTTCCATTGATTTAATAAATCACGCTTAGCTTCCTCAAAATTTATGGTTTTAAAATCTAAACGCCCAACTAAACTATATTTCCAAACTTCAATAATTCTTGTATGTGTTGCCTTCGGAATTCTAATAATAACATCACCGTGTTTTGTATAAACTGGGGGATGTGATAAAGAATCAGCATCAATTTTGGACAAAACATGGTTGCGCCTCCTAAGAACTGAGGCATATGAACGATTTCCTTCATCTTGATTAGGGTTAGAAGAACCCTCAATCGGTTTTTTCAACTTATCTTCAATCTGTTTCCCTAAATCATTAGAATTAGGGTTTCTATTTTTTGGAACATATTCCTTTCTTGATCTTGATTTTGAACGAAATCTATTTTGGGGTTGGAAGAAACGCCCCCGTGAATGATGTTGTTGATTTTGATCATTAAGATTTGGTGGTTTCGGTTGATTTGACGCCATGGATTGATGCCAAACCCAAGAAAAAACTAAGAACTCAAAAGAAAATAGGTTAGAGAGAAAACCGGAGCTAGCCGGCCAAAACCCTAGAGAATTTTCGTTTTTTTTTTCTGGAATGATTTGCCATTCGCAAAAAGGTGAGGCTATCATGGTTGGCATGCTTTTGCGCGGTCGGTGTGTCTCGCATGATTTTCCATTAGCACAGGCTAGCATGCTTTGACGCGGTCGGTGTGGCTGGCATGATTTTCCATTGACACAGAGGTGCGACTAGCATGGTTGGCATGCTTTGGCGCGGTTGATGTGGCTTGCATGATTTGCCATTGGCACGGAGGTTCTTCTAGCATGCTTGGCGCGGTCGGTGTGGCTGGCATGATTTTCCATTGGCCCAGTGGTGCGGCTAGGATGGTTGGCATGCTTTGGCACAGTCGGTGTGGCTGGCATGATTTTCCATTAGAACAGAGGTGCGGCTAGCATGGTTGACATGCTTAGAAAGGTCGGTGTGGCTGGCATGATTTTCCATTGGCACAGAGGTGCGGCTAGCATGGTTGGCATGCTTGGCACGGTCGATGTGGCTCGCATGATTTTCCATTGGCACAGAGGTTCAACTAGCAAGGTTGGAATGCTTTGGCGCGGTCGGTGTGGCTGGCATGATTTGCCATTGGCACAGAGGTGCGGCTAGCATGGTTGGCATACTTTGGCGCGGTCGATGTGGCTGGCATGATTTGCCATTGGCATAAAGGTGAGGCTAGCATGGTTGGTATGCTTTGGCGCGGTCGGTGTGGCTGACATGATTTTTCATTGGCACTGAGGTGCGGCTAGCATGGTTGGCATGCTTTGGCGCGGTCGGTGTGGCTGGAATGATTTTCCATTGGCACAGAGGTGCGGATAGTATGGTTAGCATGCTTTGGAGCGGTCGGTGTGGCTGGCATGATTTTCCATTGGCTCAGAGGTGCGGCTATCTTGGTTGGCATGCTTTGGCGTGGTCGGTGTGGATGACATGAATTTCCATTGGCACAGAGGTGCGGATAGCATGGTTGGCATGCTTTGGTGCGGTCGATGTAGCTTGCATGATTTTCCATTGGCACGGAGGTGCGGCTAGCATGGTTGGCATGCTTGGCGTGGTCGGTTTGGCTGACATGATTTTCCATTGGCACTGAGGTGTGGCTAGCAAGGTTGGAATGCTTTGGCACGGTCGGTGTGGCTGGCTTGATTTTCCATTGGCACAAAGGTGCGACTAGCATGGTTGGCATGCTTTGGCGCGGTCAGTATGGCTCGCATGATTTTCCATTAGCACAGAGGTGCGGCTAGCATGCTTCGGCGCGGTCGGTGTGGCTGGCATGATTTTCCATTAGCACAGAGGTGAGGCTAGCATGCTTTAGCGCGGTCGATGTGGCTTGCATGATTTTCCATTGGCACGGAGGTGAGGCTAGCATGGTTGGCGCAGTCGGTAGGGCTGGCATGATTTTCCATTGGCACAGAGGTGCGGCTATCATGGTTGGCATGCTTTGGCGCGGTCGATATGGCTTGCATGATTTGTCATTGAAACGGAGGTGTGGATACCATGGTTGGCATGCTTGGCGCGATCGGTGTGGCCGGCATGATTTTCCATTGGCACAGAGGTGCGGCTAGCATGGTTGGCATGCTTTGGCACGGTCGGTGTGGATGGAATGATTTTCCATTGGCACAGAGATGCGGCTAACATGGTTGGCATGATTTTGCGCGATCGGTGTGGCTCGCATGATTTTCCATTAGCATAGAGATGCAGCTAGCATGCTTTGGTGCGGTCGGTGTGGCTGGCATGATTTTCCATTGACACAGAGGTGCGGCTAGCATGGTTGGCATGCTTTGGCGTGATTGATGTGGCTTGCATGATTTTCCATTGGCACGGAGGTGCGTCTAGAATGGTTGGCGCGGTCGGTGTGGCTGGCATGATTTTCCATTGGCACAGAGGTGCGGCTAGCATGGTTGGCATCCTTTGGCACGGTCGGTGTGGATGGCATGGTTTTCCATTGGCACAGAGGTGCGGCTATCATGGTTGGCATGCTTTGCACGGTCGGTATGGTTGGCATGATTTTCCATTGGCTCGGAGGTGCGGCTAGCATGGTTGACATGCTTGGAACGGTCGGTGTGGCTAGCATGATTTTCCATTGGCACAGAGGTGCGGCTAGCATGGTTGACATGCTTGGCACGGTCGGTGTGGCTGGCATGATTTTCCATTGGCATAGAGGTGCAGCTAGCATGGTTGGCATGCTTGGCACGGTCGGTGTGGCTTGCATGATTTTCCATTGGCACACAGGTGCGGCTAGCATGGTTGGCATGCTTTGGCGTGGTCGGTGTGGCTGGCATGATTTTCCATTGGCACAGAGGTGCGGCTAGCATGGTTAGCATGCTTGGAGCGGTCGGTGTCGCTGTCATGATTTTCTATTGGCACAGAGGTGCGGCTAGCATGGTTGGCATGCTTTAGTGCGGTATGTGTGGCTGAAATGATTTTCCATTGGCACAGAGGTGTGACTATCATGGTTGGCAGGCTTTGGCATGTACGATGTGGCTGGCATGATTTTCCATTGGAACAGAGGTGCGGCTAGCATGGTTGGCATGCTTTGGCGCGGTCGGTGTGGCTGGCATGATTTGTCATTGGCACGGAGGTGCGGCTAGCATGGTTGGCATGCTTTGGAACGGTCGGTGTGGCTGGAATGATTTTCCATTGGCACAGAGGTGCGTCTAGCATGGTTGGCATGATTTGGCGCGGTCGGTATGGCTGGCATTATTTTCCATTGGCACAGAGGTGCGGCTATCATGGTTGGCATGCTTTGGCGCGGTCGGTGTGGCTGACATGATTTTCCATAGGCACATAGGTGGGGCTAGCATGGTTGGCATGCTTTGGCGCGGTCGATGTGGCTTGCATGATTTGCCATTGGAACGGAGGTGCGGCTAGCATGGGTGGCATGTTTGGCGTGGTCGGTTTGGCTGGCATGATTTGCCATTGGAACTGAGGTGTGACTAGCATGGTTTGCATGCTTTGGCACGGTCGGTGTGACTGGCATGATTGATCGCTGTCGTATGCATCAAAAATAATTACACTTTCTTAATACTCAAAATATAAATATAGCAAGGGCAAGAAAGGATCGATCCCACAGAGAGGTCTAGGTTGTCAAGTTCTTTCGGTTTCCTATAGATAACACCGGGGGTTTTTCTGATTTTTATATTCTAAAATAAAATAAAAGCAAAGCAATAAAAAGTAACACGCAAATCAAGGTAGTGAGAACATTGGTTAAGGATTCATCTTCATTCACAAATATGTTTTCTTCACAATAAGTAGAATTGATATTTAATCTCAACTTTTATCAAAAGCCCTAGAATATCTTGATCGCAAGAATATCCCGCTAATCTCCTTTTGTCATCAACAAACACATTAAAAGATGCGCATATGAGTTCTATCTTAAAGAACAACCTAACGTGTAAAAGCACTAATCAAGTTTAATTCCCTAGATGCATTAAGTTCTATGAAATCGGCCAATCAAAGCAATCGAACGTGGAAAGCGCCGCTAATTCAATTTAACAAAGGTTATAATTCACATATGAATATATCACTACAAACTATAATCATATTTATGCTACTTGCAATCAGGAATCTATCACTTTTACGTATAACAAACCCTAATCTAGCAATAGAGATGAACACAAACTCAACCGATTCGCGACTCGATCAAACAAGCATTCAATTCATGTAACAATATAAACAGTGAATCATAAACGATAAAGTATGAAGACAAAACTAATTTATCATATTAAAAACCATATTATGTGAAATCCAATTATTCCATAACCAATAATAAACTTAGGTACTCATGTTAATGGAGTTCATAACAAGAAGAAAGAGAAACCCTAGCATGTTGTAAACCCTAGAAACAAAAGTAGAAGATAATATATGATATTTTGTTTAGAGAAAAGTCTTCTCTTTTATAAGTTTCTCAATTTCCATAAAGGACACTCCTTCCAAAATTAGGTCTAGTCTTCTCAAAGTCCATCTCCAAGTAGTCCACCAAGCCCATGTGTGAAAACCCGGGTAGAAAATATGTCCCAAAATTCGTCGTCGGAAAACTGGGTTTTTGGATGGAAGTTGGCCGGAATCCGGCACCGGAACGTCGCCGCCGACAACATGAAAGTCACTGTCGTCGAAGGAATATTCCATTGAGATTCTGTTATGTTTAACTGTTGACTAACGGTCCTTGACAGTTGACTGGGTCAAATCAACTGAGTTAGCCATCTAACTCAGCTGAGTCATGGCTGAATGGGTTACTAGGCCACAATTGCACAAGCTATATTGACCAGCCATCTTGG